>JAJJKD010000043.1:0-262118 GCA_022376535.1 Xylariaceae sp. FL0662B
CAGCATCTTCCCTGAGGACGTCTGGGATCAACGTGAGAAGCAGATACGATTCAAGATGGCACTAGATAATCTCAGCAAACCCTTCCAAGGAATGACCCTCGAAGCGACCCCTCACACCACAGATGTTTGGGAGCCTGAACTTGGAGATACCTCTTTCGCTGGGGTTATGAATCGTAAGGCTCTGGCATACGATGGGCACCGACCGTACGGGGGCCCTGATAATACAAGCCCGCTCTATGTTCGTCTGGAGGACTTTCCACGAACCGCTCTGCAGGAGTTTCGCCATGGTGGCTCCAAACAACCCGACTTATTGACTGGGGAAAATGCCGACGACCCTGAACAAAAAACAGAGAATGCATGGGCTCAGAAGAAAACCTTGTTCACAGAGACATACCACGCTGTCCCTCCTCCGCCTGAGCTCCTACGGGACGTGAAATTTCCCTCACCATCTGCTCGCCCTGATGGAAAGCGCATCCTTGATCCTTACCATCCTGATTTCAACGTGGGCTTGTTTACAGACCCAATTCTAGAGGTTTTCAAGTGTCCCCACAAGACCTGCAAGTAAGCATTTTAAAGCACTTCTATAATCTCTCCAAGCAATCGAAACTAACACCTACGAAGGTACAAGGCCAAGACTGGACGACAACTCGTCACTCACCTTAAAGGAGAGAAACACTCGGGCGTCCAAGTTAAATGCCCCAACTGTTCGCATATATTCACATCAGCATCCGGTTGGGTGCGTCACTCAGAGACAGTCTCGCTAGCCAAATGCAACGTCCGCCGTATGGCGAATTATCGACTGGCATTGCACCAAATTACGGGCGGTGCTCTTGACATCGACCCTGTCAACAAGCTTGCCAATGGCACGACCAAATATCTCATCGATGAGCATTTCCTCAAATCATTGCGAGGCCCAAAGACTGATCGTCTCAAAGCCTTGGAGAATAAGGAGAATAAGATCCAGGAGGAGACAAAGAAGACTCAGGAGGCGGCTAAGAAACAGCAGGGCGCCTGGAAATATGATGAGTCCCACTGGGGCACATAATGGCCTTCTGACCTGCCCGGCCTGGACGAGTACAATGAGACGCACGAAGAATAATGGGACCAGATGCTCGTTTTCATAAGTAAATGCAGGCAGGGGCGACCAGAAACCAACAACCGGTCAAGTTCTCTATCGTATCCGCCTACACCAAAACTGTTTGTTTTTCTGTTCATACAAGCTTTGTATAGTACGTTTCACGAGCATATTTTTGCCTTCTTCTTGGTGTGGGTTGCTCTTTAAGAGGCACTCTACCCACGACGGGGTATTTGATCTGATTTGAGACCATCTTCGTATGGTTGCAATCTACGGAGTGGAGTTGAGCAATAGGTACCCTCCATATTACTTGGCCGCGAGCAACGTCTGATCTTTTCTCAGAACAAGCCCATAAGGACGACTAATTGTCATGGAGTTTGGAGTTTAAGGCTAGGTAGACTCAGAGTTGATAGCTAATTCACGACCTCTTCCATCGTAGTTAGGTATGTGTGATGTTATGAGTATTCCCTATAAACACAAAAATCTATTATCACAGTTTAGGCTTAACTATTATGTGTGATCGTCATATGCGTGATGCCGTGATCTCTAGTTAAAAAGGTGTTGTTTTTTTCTAGGTCTGATCTATCTAAACTAAGCCAGCAAGATCGCCTTTCGTAGTGGGCTATCTCCGGTGCTGCGCTACTATACTCCTTGGTGCCTCCGGCACCTGGGATCCACTTATCCGGTGATCCCCACACTGCGACATCTAAGGTATTGAAAGGGTTTGAACACGTTCTGGCTTGCCATTAACCACTCCAACCACAAACAAGCACAAAATAGCTGCCCTGATACCATGGCACAAATGTCTGGAATCGAAAAAGTTCAAGCTCGGGTCCAGCTACGGCTGAGTAACATCCTTACCAACTACAACCTCTTCAGGTTCACAATACTTTCGTCCGCCCAGGCCGCTAACGTATCGCTCTGTGGTACCAAGCAAGAGACTAGAAGGGTCAGGGATTAATTTTCTCGGTAATACAGATTTCGCTGCGGAATCTGAATGATTTGTGGCGATTGACATAACATCCATACATAAGCTTTTCCATCCCCTAGCTAGGACTTAGGTAAACGTAGTTAGAAGCAGTATCTTGAAGGCGATGCGAGAACAATATCGGGGTCTCGTGTGTCTCCCCCGCACTCGAGCTTGAATCATCAATATCAGAGTAAACACCTACCTTAGACACTCTGGCTATATCTACGTTGACGACGAGGTTCTCCACCTTCTCCAATTCGTATGTACGACAACCAGGGAACGCGACGGTGCATAATAGCGACGTAGCATCTGTACGCTGAGGGTTTAAATAAATTGCACTATCGGCTGGGGGGTCGTCCTTTCAACCAGAGAATTGAGCCGGCAGGCGGGCAGACGGTAGGGAGCGGCACTCGTAGCATCAGATGTCATCCCAAGGCATGAGTCGGCGACGCCCGGGTAATGGGGTAAAAAGGGTCTTGGTTTTTTTGTGCGAGCCGCGGCGCTCTGATGCGCTTCTCCCCTGTTCTTCGTCTTCTATTCACTATTCCTATTCTGGGCTCTTTCTCGACGCGGTATGTTGCTTCAGCGGCGATCTATCATGCATCCAGCCGTCGCAACAGCAGCAAAGGCCACCTGGCTGCTACTGCTACTCGCGAGGCAGGCGGCAGCGCAAGGCATCGGCAACGCGGAGACGCACCCCAAGCTGACGACGGAGCGGTGCACAAAGGTGGACGGCTGCGTCAAGCACGAGACGTCGATCGTGCTGGACGCCAGCTTCCACGCGCTGCGGGCCAAGGACGGCACGGCAAGCTGCGGCGGGTACGGCGGGGCGGCGTGGAGCCCGGAGCTCTGCCCGGACCGCGAGGCGTGCGCGCGCAACTGCGTGTTCGACGCGGCCGCGTACGAGACTAACGGCGTGCGCGCCAACGGCAGCACGCTCGTGCTGAACCAGTACATGGACCGCGACGGCGTCGCCGCCGTGCCAGTCAGCCCGCGCGCCTACCTCCTCAACGACGAGGGCGACGGGGAGAACTACGCGGTCCTCTACCTCAAGGACCAGGAGATCAGCTTCGACGTCGACGTCTCCAAGCTCGTCTGTGGCATGAACGGCGCCCTGTACCTGTCCGAGATGAACGCCACGGGGGCCCGCAGTGCCCTCAATCCGGCCGGTGCCAGGTACGGCACTGGGTATTGCGATGCGCAGTGTCCGGTCTTGCCCTTCATTAATGGAGTGGTAAGCTTACACACCTCATCCCGCCCCCGGCCAGCAGGTAGCTAGCCAATATCCACGACTCCTGCATGTGTTTCGTGGAAATTAATCTGACATACTTACCTTTAGGCAAACATGGACTCCCACGGCTCCTGCTGCAGCGAGCTGGACCTCTGGGAGGCGAACGCGGCGGCGACGGCGCTGACGCCGCACACATGCGTGGAGCCGGGGGTGTTCGCGTGCGCAGCGGAGCAGTGCGGCAGCCTGGGCAACTGCGACAAGTCCGGGTGTCCGTACAACCCGTACAAGGTGGGGAACGCGACGTACTACGGGCCGGGCGGGGTGATCGACACGCGGCGGCCGTTCACGGTGACGACGCAGTTCCTGACGTCGATGGGGTCGATGAACGAGATCCGGCGGTGGTACGTGCAGGACGGCCGCGCCATCGCCAACGCGCGCGTCTCGTCCGCCACCATACCCCCCGGCGACTCCATCAAGATGAGCCACTGCCAGGCCGTCGGCGCCATGTTCGAGCAGCTCGGCGGCCTCGCACACATGGGCCAGGCCCTCGACCGCGGCATGGTCCTCGTGTTTAGTATTTGGAATGACGACGCCCAGTTCATGAACTGGCTCGACTCGGCCGGTAGCGGGCCGTGCACGCGCACCGAGGGCGACCCCGAGATTATCCGTGCGAACCACGCCGATACGTCGGTCACGTTCTCGAACATCAGGTGGGGGGATATTGGGAGCACTACCGGCGATGTTGTCATAACGTAGGTACGTGGGTAGGGTATATTTGACGATCTTGCTCTAGGGTGTTATAGTGTACATATCTACTTACGCAATCAGACGTTTGTATCATAGGTCAGGCATAGGGATCCAGTCAAATGCAACCGTAAAACCGAAATTGCACTCGTTCCGCACCGGCGTCAGGAGGACTTGAACTTCGTCATCCTATCCCGAATGAAATCGTAGTATATGTCTTTCGTTGCGTAGATTGTTGGCTTCGATTGTTGCTCTCGCTGGAGTGGAGGCTCGGTCTCCCTGTGTCTGAGTCGAACTTATCACGAGCCTTACATAGCGGATTAGGTATCCTGATAGGCCAAGGCTCGATTTGAATGGTCATCTAGCTGCCGAAGGATCGAAGACAACTTTAGCCACTTAGATGTGCTCTGTAGTCGTAAGTATAAGTTGATGTGATGTCACTACGGCCTGCAGTATACACGTGGCAGCCAAGTAACATCTACTGGCTCAGGTCTGGTCAATGTCTGAATATCCTGAACCGACATACTGACTATTTCGAACCTTCCGATGAGTATTGTGTTAGCCTTTATCTCTATCGAAGGTGTCTGATGAATGCTGGAGCGGGTTGTCCTTTAGTATAATGTGCTGATCCCTCGCCTTCGACTTGCTGTTTCAGAAGGTCTAGGGCTTTAGGAGTCTTTCTCATATCCTTAAGGAAGTGATGCTTTCCAGCCTTCTATTAGCATATTTTCGATCCACGATCTCCTGTATGATCTACCATCCCTGTCTCGTCAAGAGCCATGATCAAGGCAGGACTGATATAGATCATGCCTATTCCAGTACATCGACCTTTATCCCGAGTTCTTTGGCGCATCGGGTAATACAAATAACCTCTTGCCATGTGAAAAATTTCTTGGTGAGTTCATGGCACCCAGAGCGTCATGCATATAGATATATGTAGGTAGCTACTTGGATTTGCCTCGACTTCTGCGGACTCCATGATTGGCCGTCGATAGCCTAGACATGCATATGTAGTGGTTTCGAAGTTGAAACCTATGCGCTGAGGTTGCAGTAACGCATGCTTATACGAATCCGTTGCTACAATCCTAGCGAGGTATGATGATTTATGTTGGATTTATGTTAGTTGTTACCTACCTACACAGTAGTCTTCAGGCATCCGAAGAGATACCTAGGTAGATCAAAAGGGGCTCCCATTCTTGAGATTGCTTGGGGCATACATACGTAATAACTGGAAGTCCACGATGATCATGACGAGTGTGCTCCCCAATATGAATTTGCCGCGTTGTCAAGCATTATGGATTTGCGTAAGAGCAGATATATAATGAAACAACTAGGCAGGTTGTGTCAGCAAAAAGCTGGACAGCCACAATAAGCCACAACTATCTATACTCCTTTAACCTTAACACCTCTATTTCAAAAATTAATTAAAAATCAGCCATTAAGTCTATTTACGTGAAATTTTTAGAATACGCTCTATTTTAATAGTTGATACGTTAACTGTAGGTATCGATAATATCCTGTTACTTTTAAGGCATTAAATCGAGGTCGTTATTGATTTTTTCCTGATTTAGCATTTTTTATGACTTTTATATTAGATCTTTTAATTAATTTTTTCTATTAAAAAAAAAGCTATAAATATAAGATTTAATGCGTTTAATAAAGGACTTGATTTAGTTTATTTTAAATAAATTATAGGCGTTACGGACGAATTTATACCTATTTTTTTTTATTTATAAGTTATATTATTTTTTATATACTTATAGTTTAAGTTTCCATTTTCCTATAAAATAAAGTCCCGATAGCTATAAAACTTTTTTAGGTATTTAAAAAAAGGCTTAAGTACCTTAATATATTTTTATAAAGTCATTTTTCCTATAGTATTATTAGGAATTTAATAAAAAATTAAGGGGCTTTTATAGTTATAGCTTATTATATTAATAGTATAAATTAATAGCTATTAGTTGCGTATTTTTCGATTTTTAGCCTTTTATTGCCGTTATTTTTTTAACCTTTTTTATAAATTAACGTTTTATTAGGCATTTTTTTATTTAATTTATAAATTATACGGTTACGGTATAGTAGTTAATAGTTAAAGTAAATTTTATCGATAAAATAATAATTTTATCGCGTGGTTTTATTATTAAATTAACTATTATAAAGTTCGTATTTAATACGTTTAATTTTAATTTAAGCAATTAAATTATTTAATTCGAACTTTTTTAACTTAAAATATAATATATAAGGCTTTATATATTAATACATTGTTACATGGGGATGTGCACGGACCACTGTATACAGACCACACTAAGTTATATAGGTGATACCAATAGATTAAATAAGCATACAGCTTCCTTAAAAAGCTACAAAGTGGAAATTTCTTTTTATCTTTTTATCAATTAATATATTATCTTTTTACATATATCTTTAATTCTTTATTAAAATAGTAGCACCTGTTAAGTGATATTGTCTTACTTTAATTAACAACTATACTAAACCATTAACTAAACTATCAACCATTAAAGATCCTTTAAAGCACCTCACTATAAGGCCTTTTAAGTATCTTCTTTCTTCTTTTAAACCACCTATTCAGTTAAAATGGTTCCTTAAACTACCTATTTATTTAATATAGCCATTTTCCCTTATAAACCCAACCCTCCCATACGGTTTAATAAGGCCTAAGTTTTATAAGGACCTTATTATATCTTTATTTAAGTAAATTGAGTTTTTTTCTTTCGTAACGACAGTTAGTAGGTAAAATTTCGGTAATTAAATACTAAATTATACCCTATACCTTTAGATTTTAATTTTTATTATTGCCGAAATTCCGGTAAGCAATAATAAAGGCATAGATATTAAAGGTTCCTTATTAGCGCCGAATTTTAAGTATACGTTAAAATATAACTATATTATAAAATTTATTAAAATCCCGGTAGACATTTTTTATAATTAGGTAAAACTATTTATTTTATTTATTTTATAATTATTTTATTATTTGCTTTATTTTTTTCGGCTATTTTTTTATAGGTATAATATCCGATAATAATAGCGGTTAAATTAAGGAACTTTCGGTAAAAAATATAAACGTAAACTATAGCTAAGGTTCCTATATAATAAACGTTATATTACCCAAACGATTTAATAAATTCGGAGCTAATATTAATACTATTAACTATTTCGACCGAAAAATAAATAACGAAATTAACGGTTTAAATAGTAAAATAAATTAATTCGGAAACGGTATTAAAAATATTAAATAAATAGTATTAGGATTTATCGACTATTTTAAAATTAAGGAAGGTATTCCTATAATAATTAATCCATTTATAATTTTTAATTAAAAAGCTCATTTTAATATAAACCCCGGCAAAACTCCTATAAAGCTAAAGTAAGTAAATATATAAATAAGTTCCCCGCTTTAAAATAACCCCTTTAACCCTTCTTTTGCCCTAATAAAAATAATAACATTATTTAATGTTAAAATTAAATAAAAGGATATAGATTAATTTAACCTTTATTTTGCCAACCTTAAAAATATTAGTATAGTTTATAACGGACGGAATATTATATTTACTGATATTTTTTACTTTATAGATCGTTTTAATACGTTTTTAAAAGATAAAGATATATAGGATAAGGCTAAAAAATAGATTTTTATTATATAATAAACGTTATTAGCGGGATTAATATTTCGTTAGTAAAATAATAAACTTATTTTAAAGTTTTATAAAAATATATACGTAAGAAAAACGGCAATTTTTATAAATAAATTGAAAAATCGCTTTATAATAAATCCTATAACTATTATTAAACGCTTTAATAAAAGCTATTTATTTATAAATAATATCGTACGTAATAATATAGCGCTAGATAATTTTGTCTAAAAAAAATTTCGGTATATTAAAACTATAGGTATACTTAATAAAAATAACCTTAATTAGTATAGTATTATAATTAATATTTAATTTAATATATTTTTCGAAATTAAGTAATTTCTACGTACCTTAAAAAAGAAAAAAATTCTCGCATAATATATTAAAAAAATTAATAAATATAAACCGATATTATAATTATATATAAAAGAAAAATATCGCAATATAAGGTTAAGTAAAAAGTTATTTAATACTATACTATATAATATATAAGCTTAAACCTTATATAATATATATTATAATATATAGCTATATTATAATCGCTTACGTAATTTAAATATACGCTATCCGCGTTATTTTAATCTTATAAAAGAAGTACCTAACGGGTATTTCGATTAGTATAAACTTAATTATAGAAATATAAATCGATGCGATAAAGATTCCTAGTGTAATAGGGATACTTTTCGTAATAACCGTAACCCTTAGGGATAAGGAGGCATTCGTAAAGATATACGTAATAATAAGCGTAATAATACGTACCGTAATAAGCGGTAAAATAATCGATATATATGTAATTAAAATAATTGCAATAATCGCGACTTTAACTAATAAAATAAACGCGATCGGGTATATTTTGCTAATAATAAAAAAAGTAATAGCCCCGCTTTATTTTCGAATAAGTTACTATTATCTAAAATAAAAAATTAAGAATACATTATTTTAAATAAAACCCTAACCTATATAAAATATAGCCGTAATAATAATAATAATAAATAGTATAAAAGATATATATAAAAATGCTAATTAAATATTATATGAGAAATATTTTAAACTCTATTTCTAATAAACCCTATTAAACGTATATACGGATATTATAAAATATTATTCCCATTACGGAATAAAATGTTTCGATATCTATAAATATATGATTATATTAAAAAGGTACCTAAATATAAATTTCTGCCGAAATTTAAGTAAAAGCCCTAACTATTAAAGTTCCTGCTTTTTAAATTTAATAAAGTTTTAATTTTAAAAAAAGCCCCGCCTATCGGTTTATAAAACGATTCGTTACTATTAAATTATATTTATTTCCGAATTAAAATACGTATTATACCGGATTTAACCGACGATAAAATTTATATCGATCTAAAAACCGGCCGTATATTTATTAAATAAAATTATTTAAATATATTCCAATATATAGTAAAACTTTAAATAAATAGAGTTAAGGGAATTTATAAAAAGATTATTAAAATAATAAAATGGGCTATATTTTTATTCTAAATATTAGGTATAGGATTAAATAGAGAAATTATTTTAATGAAATTTACTAAATCCGGATAAGTTATTAACGATAAACTTTAGTTAAAAGTATTTATAGGTAATAACTTTTTATATCCGTATAGCGTAAATATTTTTTATAAAATGTCTAATATTACTTTTATAAATCTCGATAATTTCTTTATAACCTTTAATATTATAATATAAGCCTACCTATATATATAAAAGGTTATAAATAAAAAATAGGTTTAATTAAAACTAAAAAAGTCCGTATATATAGAAATAAATTATAAAGCGTTATTAACGGACCGAAACTTTTCTTTTAACGCTATATATAAAGCTATAATAAACTTAATTATCGATTTTAATATAGCATTAATAATAATAATAAAGAATATATTTTTCGAAATTTTTATAATCCTAAAAAATATTTACTTAAATACTATAACTAAAAATATAAATAGTAAATATTTCGCCTTTATATAGAAAAGTGCTTTTAAGATATTCGTATTTATAGTAGCTATAATAGTAGGTATCGCTATATTACCTATAGCTGTAGCTTTTCTACTATTTACTAATATAGCTAATATAACAGTACCCGTAACGGAATCTCCTATAATATATATAGGTCTTATATTAATAAATGCGGAATTTAATATTACCCCCATAATCGTTACAATAACTATAGATTCGCTTTCCGATCTAGTAATATATATGCCAGATTTTACCGACTTGGTATTATTATTTTTAACTACCGATAACGCTATACCTATAACCGACGCTATCTTTAATATAATCGAAACTTTATAAAATAAAAAATCCGAACCGAAACCCCGTATTTCGGAAATATATTTTATATTAGGAATTAAAAAACTTTCGGATATATCCGAATAGGTTATTAAAAAAAGTATATATATTTATATAAAAAACGTTACGTTTATAATATAATTAAAAGACCTTATTACTTTATTTCCGGAAATATAAACCGACTAAAATATTATTAATATATCGGAAAATAAATAAATAAAAATCCCATTAATAAAAAACTAGTAAAATTATAAATTTAACTTTCGCAAATACTTTTTTAGCTATAAAAATTAGCTTTTTATAAATAGAGTTTTTAATAAATTATACGACTAGAAACGAATAAAATAAATAAACGAATTTATACCGTTTATATATTTAATATTTATTATATAGTAAACTATATATAAAAAGTAAAAAGGTAGAATAGTAATAGATTTATAAGCCTTAAATAAATTAACTATTTTAAATAACTATTTTTTATTTTTATAATTCGAAATTATCGCTTCGCTAAAAAAAAAATAATATATAACCGTTATTAACGTTATAATTTTTTTTTATTAATTCTTAATATATAAAAACTATTATAATAGATTTATAATAGTTAGCTATAAAAGTTTAAAATAATCTATAGTTATTTTTATAAAATTTCGCAATTTACTTATATATATTTAATATTATATAGATAAATTTTTATATAATTACGTTAAATATTATTATATATTTATTAATAATATTATATTTTTTTTTAATATAGTTAAAAAGTATTTATAGCAATTTAGAACTATTTTTATTTTTTTTTTAAAAAAAGGTATTTCTATTATTCCTAAAAAATCATTTATAGTATATTTTTTAATTAAACTTTTAAAATTTTGCGTCGACGCTTTAAGATTTTTAACTATAAATAAAAAATTAGCTACTTTTTGTAATTTCGTTTTTCCTTAATAATTATGCGCTTTCGAATAATACCTAAATATAAGCGGTTTTTTCCGTCCCTTTTTCCCGTATTACGTATAAATAGCCGAACCTTTATAAAAAAGGAAAATTATTTTTTTAATAAAAGGCCGAAATATAGGCTATATAGAAAAGGGAAATTTAAAAAAGCGATAAGTATATTACCGTTTAACCTATTATAACCCTATAAAAAAGGAATTATATTTATTTAAAATAGTATAAAATTTTATCTATTTTAATTATATATTATACTATTACGATCCGAAACGTACGCTTTTTATATAAATAAATGGATTTTTAAAAAAAGGATTCGAAATAATAATGTTTTATTTAAAAAATAATTATATATAGTACCTTAGTAATATTATTCCTTTTATTAAAATAGAACCGATTATATTTTTTAGCCGAAATTTATTAAAGGCCGAATTGCGTTATAGATTATTTAAATTCGAAATAGTATATTTAATATAAGTAATAAAAAAAGCCCAAATTTTAATTTAATTATCGGATAATTTTATAGTAATCTTTACCGATTATATAATAATTAAAGGAATAATTAATTAAACTACTTTTAATATTATAGCTATAAATTGTAATAATTGTCGACTTATTAATTTTTCGGTATACTTATTGCAATATAAATTATAAATTTACTATTTAGTTAAAAAGTTTAACTTTATTTTAAATACGTTAAATCGCTTACGTATTATATAAAATATAAATAATAAAAATGGCCGAATATATAAAATAAATAAGCCCGCTATTTTAAATTAAATCTGATCTATTACCGAAACCTTTATAAATAACGACTTTAAACGATAAATTTTTAATATATATAAAAAAAATATAAAACTAAAGAAGATTTTAAATAATATTCGCGGTAAAAATAACTATTTTTAGTAAAATTTTTTATAGTTCGGGTATTTATTCGAAATTATTTAAGGATTATTTTATAACATTTTATAAAACGGAATACGCCGTTTTTATATTTTTTATTTTTTTGTTAAGAAATAGCTAAAAATAGCGTATAACGATAAATATTATTTCGGAATTAATCGTATACTTTAAAATTTAAAGCTATACGTAATTAATAGGAAAACGTACTTTATTAAAAAGTATATTACCTATTATTTAAAATATAATCTCTATTAAATTAATAAAAATAAGCTTATAAAAGATTATTAGCCTATTTGACCGAAAAATACCCTATTTATACGAACTATTATAATCGATTTTATTATAGGGTTATTTAAAGTTTTAATTAAAGATACCTTATAGTAATTAAAAGGTCTGAATAAGGATTATTATAACGTATTATTTACTGTTTTTTATTTTATATTTAAATAAATTATATTTATTTTTAGAAATAAAAAATATAGCGTAAAAAATTAGGCTATTATTATAATTAAGTAATTTATAATTGCCGATTAAAATATCCCTTTAGGGATTATTTCCGATAGGGATCGGAAATTTATAAATAATTTTTAGTAAAAAATATAAAAAGTATTAAATATACGTATCTATATAATAACTATATATTATATTTAAATAAACGGATTATTTAAACGAAAAAATTAAACTGTAAAAATAGCTATCCGTTTTTATTATTTTATAAATCCAAATTCTAATTGAATAAATATTTTGCTAGCTTTATAATAAAACCTAAATAATATATATTTTTAAATTATATAGTTATTACTTTATAAATAATTATTTAGTTTTAAATTATTAGGATTATTAGACGTTTTAATTAACGAAAATTCCGATATTTTCGATAATATTAGGTTTATACGGGAACATTTACGTAAAAACGCATTATTCGTAATGGATTTCGTAAACGTTTAAATAAAATACTATTATAATAATAAGTACCGAACGTTAGAATTTATAGTTAAAAATAACGTATATTTTAAACTATATAAAGGATATTATTTCTTAAAAAAGCCTTTTAAAAAAATATTATAGCTCCGTATAAACCTTTAAAAAGTTAAGTCGAAAATCGAACGCTTTACGTATAAATTAAATATATTAGAAAATTTCCTTATTTATTTAATTATATTAATAGCTTATTTTTTTTCCGGACCTAAAAAAGAAGACCTATTCGGATGTCGAGGCCTACTTTTAAAACTAATCGAAACTAATTAAATATATAATAATAACGATAATTTAAGCGATATATATAAAACGGAAATTATTATATAGTATTGTTTTAATCGTATTAAAAAAAGGTAGGATTATTTAATTAAATAAAAAAGATATAGCTATAAAGATAATTTATAAAAAAGTAAGAAATCTTTTAAATATTTTAAAGATTTTATCGAAAAATATTAATAACGGTAAGAAAAACGATAGTACGCGTAGTAACTTTCGGCAGACGCCCGAAACCCTTTAATATAGAAAAAAGGACCGGGACGTCTTTATAAATACGTACCTAATGCTAAAAAGCCAGTATTTATAAAGAAACAAAAACGCCTACGGAAATTTTAAAAAAACTCGTTATAATAAAGTTATTAAAGGTAGTAACATTTTTTTTTATAAGCCGGCATTTTAATATATTATTATATAAGGATATATACGGACTACTATATATAGACCATACTAGGTTATATAGGTAATATTAATAAATTAAATAAGTATATAGCTTTTTTAAGAAGCTATAAGGTGGAGATTTCTCTCCATCTTTTTATTAATTAATATATTATCTTTTTATATACATCTTTAATTCTTTATTATATATTTTTTAATAATATTTAAGGAAAGTTTTTTATTTATTCCCGATTTATTAATTATTTAATATTATTTACTATAGCGTAAATTTTATAGATTTTAATAAAAATAATGTTTAACGATTTTTTTATCGTTATTAATAAATTTTCGTTTAATTTTACGTTTATTATTAATTTTAGGGTTATTATAAATAGTTTTTAAATTAAGGTTTAAATAATATAAAGTGGCTTATTTTTATAGGTTTAATAGAATAGGTTTAACTCGGCGGTTTTTAAATATTTCGTATTTAGAATTATTTAATACGCCGTAAAATTTAAAAATCTCTTTATTAAAAAGGCCGAGGTTTTTTTCTTTATTTATTTAAATTATTTTACGGACTTTTATATAAATAGGGGTATTATAATATAAAAAGTTTATTATTAAGGTTAATAGTATAATTATGCCGTAAAATGATATAATTGGATCTAAAAAATTTAAATATAGGTAAAATAATTACTTAAAAGTATATTTTAATTTTTTCAGATTTTTAGCTGCCTACGTTATGACGCAATTGCGGTATGTTAAAAATAAGCGAAATTACGGTATTTTAGGCTTGCCAGGGGTGTCCAGCTTTTTGCTGATACAACCTGCTAGGTCAGCTTAGTAACATTTGACATTTGCAGTAGGCACATCCAAGCACCGCCACAGCCAAGCCCCGCGCTAATAGGCCCCTAGCTGTTTAGCCCCCCCCAAGCCCCCTGTCCCCTGTTGCCTGCGTCAGCTTCCGTCCGTTCCAGTCCGGATTCCAGTCGTCAGGGGAGCATTTTGAGATGAAGCAGTTGGCAGTTGTTACCTGTTACTTACAAATCCCACATCCCGTTCCTATTCCCAGTTCCCATCCCAATTTCAATCTTAATTATGAGCTGAGAAGTCCTTCTTTCAACGCTTGATATTTGACACAATTGACACAATTGACATTGAGCAACACATTACATTCGTTCTATCCTACCTATGTCTCTGCTCCTCCCTCATGGATAGAACTCCGTCGCCCTCGTTGCGATCACCAAACATGGCTCGAAGATGGGCACGGCGCATGGAGCGCTACTGCTGCAGCTGTCTTACTTTCTTTCCGCTGGCCTTTGTCTATGGCATAACCACATGGGCTGTATGGGTCATTGTTAGTATCGGCTCTCGCTCTGGTGCAACCAATACCACTTGGATAGGTGTGTTTGTTCCCATAATTTATTTTATTTATTTTTTCTTTTCTTTAACCGGCTTGGAGATCTTCGAGCTAGCTGCTAGTCGAGACTCGAACGCAACCTGACAAATGTGTCTCTAGGAACCAAGACCTCTATCGGCGGCGTCCTTCTCTACCTCATCGTGAACTGGTGCTATACCATTGCTGTCTTCACCAACCCCGGCAGCACCACCGATAGTTCCGGCTATTCGAGCCTACCAACCACTGCCCCGCCGCGAGCCACGTCCTTTACCGTCAAGTCGAATGGTGAGATCCGGTTTTGTAAGAAATGCCAGGCGCGGAAACCAGACCGCGCGCATCACTGCTCGACATGTCGGCGCTGCGTCCTGAAGATGGACCATCACTGTCCCTGGCTAGCGACCTGCATCGGACTGCGCAACTATAAACCCTTCTTGCTTTTTCTGATATATACCACTCTCTTCTGCTTCTACGCCTTTGCCATTTCCGGGTCTTGGGTCTATGACGAACTACTGAGCCAGACTCAATACGTGGATACCCTTATGCCGGTGAACTATATAATGCTTGCAGTTGTTTCGGGGATTATTGGTCTTGTGGTCGGTGCCTTCACCGCATGGCACATAATGCTTGCGAGTCGAAACCAGACAACTATCGAGTGCCTCGAGAAAACCCGTTATTTGAGTCCTCTGCGAAGGACGCTTCAACATCAGTTCGTGGCGCAACAAAATGGGGAGGGCGTTCCGCTGCCGAAGTACGGACAGCAATTATTAGACATCCATGCGAATGCGCTACCCGGGATCACCAGGCCGGAAGAAGGCGAGGTAACGGAACCGGGGGGCGACGGAATTCCCCATATGTCGTACGAAGATCTAGAACGTTACCGCACGAGGAAGCGCTACGAAGAATACATGGACGAGCAGGATTCGGAGAAGCTACCGAACGCTTTTGATCTTGGCCCTAAACGGAATCTGTTACATCTGTTCGGTCCTTCGCCAGCCCTCTGGTTCTTCCCGATCATCAACACCTCGGGTGATGGTTGGAACTGGGAGGCAAGCCCCAAATGGGTAGCCACACGGGAGCGAATCGCGCGGGATCGTGAGGAACAAAGGCGGAGGGAACAGGCTGCGGGATGGGGTATTCCCGACCCGCTTTCTTCTCCCCCTCCACCGCAACGGCTAAGCGCAGCCGGGAGACATGAATTGATGTCGCCCACGCTGTCTAATGGGCGCCGCACTCCATCCAAGGCGGACCGCGTGCTGGGCCGGGATCCGGGCCTATACGCTGACGAACCACCGACCTCGGTGTCTATGAGAACACTCAATAAGCAGGGCGTCGATATCGAGGATGGCTACAGCAGCACGAGCAGCGACGAGGAGGATGCCGAGAGCAAGGCCATGAATGTGGTCACGAATGGTAGATGGGCGAGGAGTGGCGCCAGCGGTCTGCTGCGGAAGCCGGCAAGGAATACCAATGTCTCTTCACCTAGCTTACTTTCGAAAATTGACGACGGTGTAGACTAATGACCCAGGCTGGGCTCGACTGCCTTGAAGAAGAAGAAGAAGAAATAATAGAGCAGCGTTTTTTGCTTCATGTTCTTACGGATCTCACTGCATGGCCTGGGCGTTGACACGTATACGCGAGATCTTGGTTTCGTTTTCATTTTGGGGTTTGGAGTACTGTGTGGGGTATTAGAACTGGCGATAAACGGGGGGTGGTTGCGTAGGTTCGGCATGGAGAAAACTTACGGTCGATGGATTACCCCCTCCCCCTCCCCCTTGACGTCTCAAGTTTTTTTTCCCCTGAAGCACTTATATGTCCTCTTCAGGTTGTATAGTATAGTATATATGTACTATTCAGTCATACAGTCATCACTCAATTGGGGCTTTTTGGTCACTAGCTTATTTATACATTACTCTGCGGTTCTTAGAACTTTGAGGTGCCGTAAGTAAACCCATAAGTCAGGCTCGAATATCCCGTAGACATATCCAAGGACTGACTATTATCACACCTGAAAGCTCTCCCTGACAACACTGCCGTACCAGGCCACCTAGGTAGTGATGAGAATTTTTTTTCTTTAAATTAGGTAACTGGTTTTCCTCCTTTGAGCATCCTTTTCCCTTAATCCCGACATTACAGTATCTCCGAACAGCAACAGATTAAAGGTGGAACTCAGGGGTGAATTCAGGGGCAGTGACAACAAAAGTAGTAGATCCGAGGAATATTCTGGTTCTTAGTTAATAAAGTCAAGCAGTGAATAATAGCTTTAAGCCAATTCTAATATTTGAGTGATTGACCTGACTTGTGCCATCTTGGTTAAGTTCAAGGGCCATAGGGTGAGCGACCACATCTGTCTTCAGCGTGGCCGGGCTTTGGAGCCTATCGTAAAAGTTTGCGGGCTGAGAGCAGTTGTTTCGGTTCAAAGCGGAGTTGCATCTCCGATCCCGATTCCCGGGCCACCCGAAGATGTAAGCAGTACACGGGAATTATCGTTTACCGTAGTTGAGCGGTCGATTGAATGGTGAACATAGGTACCTAGATGCGGTCAAGGCCAATTGTGACTCCTTTCTTCTCGAGTCTTTCACGGCTGAAGATGCTTGAGAACTTGGACATCTCCTTTACGCCCGGCTCCTACCTTTCGCCTCTGAAAAGCCCGCGTTAGTCTCGACCTCGCCGGCGAACAGCAACCAGGTACTATTCCAATGCGCTGTGGTTTCGGTACTGTACCGGATAACGAGTTTTAGGTGCAGAGGAAAAGGAATACCGTCTTGAGGTTTGGGGCAAGCGCCTGGTTCCAGCATTGCAAAGACCTACGCCGGGGATGAAGAGGAATTCCGGTCGAAATTCGGAATGATTCCGGAGCAAGCCGAGAAGCATGCTATTCACGGAGGCGGAGTGCCAAGTAAGTAATATTTATTTCCGGACTCGAACCTGTGAATTGCTGCCTCGTTAAATAGCGGCACTAAGTCTCGTTATAGTCCATGTCAGAGGTGTCGAGGGCATTGTGGCTGTTGTTGTTGTCTCTGGCCTCAAGCAACATGAGGATCACGGCGTCATTCTTGATGTCATAAGCAACAATTGGGAATAAGGGGTCAAATACAATGTGATATTGGAGAGAATGTAGTAAATAGAGAGATCAGACTTGAAACGAGTGTGAATAGACTACCTAAGTACCTACTTAGTCACATCCATTATCGATGCCTGCATGCCGTAGTGAGTGAAAAGATCATGCCCCTTAAAGATGATAGCTAATGAGAGGAAGTCCCAATTGAACTATTCCCCCCCTCCCCCAGAAATGAGCGTCGCATAAATCAGCTAACCTTGCTTCGTGAAGTCAAGCTCTGTCCCTTAAAGCTCCGTGATCAACAGGGGAATATCCGGCTGATCCAATCCTGTAGCACCGTACTGGCTCAAAGTCCCAATGCGTGGTCTCGTCATGGAAGACGCCAGTTCAAACACGTCGGAAGCGAGAGCTGTAGAGCGACCAGACGAAAAGGCGACCAATTCCACCGGCGAATCGGTCAACATGCTGATTTCACTTGGTTTCGCAGCCTGCAATCTTGCCCGTGAGCGCGACAGGAATTGGCGGGCCGCAGCCATGACCCGAGGCGAACGGACCTCCCACTGTTGCTTGGCGTACTCTTTACCGTACGTCTTGAGGATGAACCCTACGGCAAACCCGGCGGCCATGGACCCAATGACTGAAGCAGGATTTATCGGCTCACCCATAAGCAGAGGTCGAGCGATGGCCTGTGTGCCGTTATTGACAGCGCCGCTAATGCCAGCGGTGAGGGCTTTTTGTCCCATCTCGGTTAGGTTCTTACCACCGTACTTGACCCAGGCGGAAAACCCCTTGGCGTAGGGCTCGACTGCCTTGCCCGCCAGACCTCCAATTGCGCCAACTCCGGCGTCGATGAGAGCTTCTTTCACGGTATACTTAGTACCGGTTATCGCAGCGGTCACCGCTCCACCTGCTACGTTTCCTGCCGCTCCACCAATGACCGCAGCCGCCGTGGACGCAATTAGTTCAGTAGCTCCGAGAACAGCAAGACCGGCTTCGACAACAAAGCCGACCCCAAACGATACGATTCCGGCGACGATTGCACCTGTGACCAAGCCAAGTATACTCAGCCAGGACTGCCCGAGAGGATCAATATTGTTTATGGGGTCGCCATCGCAGTACGCATAGCGGTTCTCCTGATGGTTGCGGTCCATGGAAATGAAGGCCATGTGCTTGGGACTGTAGTATCGGGAGCGAAGGTAAACGAGGCCGCTCGTCTGGTCCGTAAATTCCTGCCCAAAGCTGAAGCTTGACTGGGTGCTCATGGTTGATGAGATTTTTGGTGAACCGTAAGCTTCGTAAGTAACAGGAACGTTCCGGTCCTTGCCCATAAGGAGTGCGGTGGAGCCCAGGGAGTCTAGAAAATAGTCGGCTTCCTTCTCGTCTGTATAGCTGGCTATGAGAGCCCTCGGGCCCGAAAAGAGACTTGCGTTCATACCCTTCTCGTCGCTGTCATTCTCCTTGATAGCCATGGCGTTAATCTTGCCGCTATCATAGTAGATCCGGGCGTCATCCTTGGCTCCTTTGCGACGGGCGAGATAGTCGTCTGGGCGATATTCGAACCCCGAGGTTTCGCCAGCTCCTGCTTGGACCGAAATCAAACGGTCCCGGTCATCAAACTGGTATTGGTAGCCTTGATCATCCTTGATCATTCGTCCGTTGGTATCATATTGGAAACCAGTGTCGGTTCGTTGGTCAATCTTGTTGTACGACATGTTAGTCGCGTTACTATCAACCACCTTGGATACGACGTTGGAGTTGCCATCATATGTGTAAGTCGTGGCGGTCGTCCCCTCTGAGTTGTGGGTATCCTTGATGACTTGGCCCAGGCCATCGTAAACTAGGTTACGCTGGTTGTTTAGATCTGGGGAAAGCTCCGAGATGGTCTGGGTGGACTGAACCTTTCCTTTCCCATCTATGCTGTAAATAGTGTCTAGTAGCGTTTTGGAGCCCGAGTCCTTGGCAGTAGTCTGTTTGAGGCGGTTAAACCCGTCGTATGAAACCTTGATGTCGTAGCTATGCCCACCCTTCAAACTATAACCAACACACTGACCCTCGATGTGGTTGACAGTACCGTATTGGTAGGTCACGGTGTCTGCCTTGCATGAGCGACGGATGATTTCTCCAGTTTCACCAAATTGCGTCTCTCGAGAAACACCAAACACATCGGTGTCTTTTACTGCCCGGCTATACTTATCGAGGACGTTCGTTTGAGTGCGGCCATCAGCATACGTAGTTTTTGTTAAGGTGCCGTCTAGCGTGGTCTGATACGTAATTACGTCGGCGCCATCTTTGACTTGAGATAGCCGACCGTCGGCGTTGTAAGTGAACTCGGTAGCACTGGAGGTGTATGCCGTCTTAATGAACTGTCCCGCGTCATCACAGGTATAAGTGACCTGAGACCCGTCAAAACGCACCCTTTTTTGTAACCAGCCATTGGTATCGTAAGTGTTGGTCTCCTCTTGACCAAGCTGATTGCGAGAGACGGTCACTCGGTTATTATTATCATAAATCTCGACAGGGCCGGGGTGTTGGAAAGTGCCTCCATCTTCATATTTAGTTTCCTTGAGCCAGGTGTAGACGTTGCCGAAAAGATCAAGGGTGAACTGACGCTTCACCTTATCCTGACCCCTGTCCGTGTAGCCAGTGATGGTTCTTGACAGGATGGCCGAGGCTGGACCATATTCAATATCGGTTTTTTCTAGAATAGTAGCATCGCCTTGAGACTTCGGTATCTGAGTTAAGGTCTTGCTGATTGGTCTTCTGTTGCCATCGTAGGTAGTCTCTTCAGCAAGGAGGTAGGTCGTAGATGTATCACCCGAGTCTGGGTACGTGACCACTTTGATTTCATCTGAACGCCCATTGAGCTGAGATACGGTGCGAATATCGCCGTTGACTTTTTGGGTGACCGTCAACCCTGTATCATTGTACTGATGAAGAAGCACATTTCCTTTCGGATCAGTTACAGAAATCGGCCTGTCCAGCCCATCGTAGGTGTACTTGGTCGACAACCCTAGGTTGTCTGTTGACTCTTTCACTCTCGAGCGACAGTCATAGATCTTACGACTTAGAAGCCTAGTGGGATTTGTCGTGGTGGATGTCGTAGGATCTCCATTGTCGAGCACATCAGTCTCGCGACCCAGAATATCAACTTTAGTCATTTTGATGTATCCCGTTGGTGATTTTTCGCTCTGAGAGCCACCAGTTGGCCCAACAGTATACGCAGTTGTGGTAACTTTACCCAAGGCGTTCGTGTGCTTCGTCAACCTACTAATGTTGTCGTACTCAAAAGTCTCTACCTGCCCCTGAGGTAGAGCCTTGGACATAATGGGCCCGGAATACTTCCGCATATCGTGCTTCACAATTGTAGCGTTGTTGTCCGCGTCGTAACCAGTCTGGGTCAGAGTGCCAAGGCTGAAAGAGTACGAGATCTTATTCGTCACCGAACTGATGCTTCCATCGGGCACTGTCGCTCCCGGAGCCCAGGCGATCGTTTCGCTAGAGTTCCTTCCTCGAGAGTCGTACTCAAACGAGCGCTTTGTCCATGGCTTAAGCGCCTGGCCACTTCCAGCTCGAAAGAAGGTTGTGGTAGAAGCAACAGCTCTTCCGTCTTCAGTTGGCTCGTTCTCTGTTTGGTCTTCGGCTTTGGTGACCCCGTCTGTGACAATCGACTTGATCACCAGCTGAATGTTATGTGAAGTTGTAGTGTACTCATTCTGGGTGGTCTTGATGTAGTCCTTTGCAGTGTTTAGCTTCTCACCTGTCCATGTGAGATTTCCATATTCGTTGTACTTATCGTCGGACAGGGTAAGGAGTTGCCAATCTGGTTCTTCACTGGATGACACATTGCGATAGACTCCGGTAGAGGCCGGATAGCTATAGGAGGTAGTCCTAGCACTCGCCTCGGCCGGGATATCGTACGTATACTTGGTCTGGTAAGCTTCTACGAAGTCTCCTTGATTGTCGATAGTATATTGAATCTGTCGAATTGGTAGATGGTAATTGTTGAATAGCGTAGTAGTCCTTGCCAGCCCATTCTCATTCTGATCGTAGCTTACTTTCGTCACATCATACCTGCTGTAAATAAGAAATCTGAACAGAATGAACGCAGTACATAACATACTCGTAGCTTATCAGATTGTCCATAAGCCTATCCCTAGAACCGGCCATTTTCAGATTAATGGCTGCGCCCGTATAGGTGTTACCGCCAGACAAGCCACCCAGGTCATAGGCCGTATGCCTAAAGATGCTATAATCAGTGTCAAGGTGGTAATGGTCCTTGACGTAAGGCATGTACTTGGTGGAGCTATTCGTGTCGAGAAATTTGGCTGACCCATAGTCATAACGTGATATGAGCCCTGTGGGATATGTGATACTGGAGAGAACCTTCCAAGCCTGATTGCCGCCGAAAGGGACGTAGTCAAAATTGGTTCGGAGGCTTACAGGATCCTCTACGGTTAGAATACCATCTTGTGAAAAGGTGATGGTTGTGTAAGCACCACTGGGGAGGGTCACTCTGATCTCTGAAGCTTCCTGATATTGAAATTGGACTTTCTGGCCCCATGAGTCTTGAATGAAATCCAAGAATTTTGCTCCCTGTTGGTAGCCGTAGTAGATGTAGTTGTCGTAGATGTCATGATGCTCTAGAGGTTTCCCGTTCACATCGAAGTAATCCTTGGATCCGTCAACCTGGTCAAGTTGATATCCATATTGGCCGGGAAGTCCTGAAGGAAGTTCTTGAGGAGGCACAACTTTCTGAAATTTGATACCATGGTTGTTCATGTATTTGAGCCCGGATTGGTAGCCAGTAATATCTGCCCATTCGTAGTCGATGGAATAGGTACGCTGATTAGTGGTGACACTCTTACCATCGAGCACGTAGGGCAGATCGAGACTCCAATTTGGCGGCAATCCAAATGTTCCTGCAGTGCCAAAACTGTAGAACATGTTCAACTCAAGATCGATACTTGGCCTGACGCCTCGCAATTGAACAAGGGGCGTCTTGTAGTTTAATGACGCCGTGTTGGGATTGATAGATTCATTCTCGGAAGGTACTATGTGACTAAAGGCTTGCGAGCCTTGATACTGACCCTCGCGGTCCATCGTGATGGTAACCCTTTGGGAGGGTACTAGCACTTGGGGAGAGGAAAGTAGACAGAAAGGGGAGAGGAAAAAGGAGAAGATGATTGGGAGGCGGGGAGATACGGAATAGAAGTGGCGAACATCAGTGTTGCGTGGTCCTAGGACTCTGGCTATAAGCAGAGGAGTCCTGGGTATAGAGTACAGAGTAATCCAGGGAGTCCAGTGAAATCCCTAAAGTACCTGGAGTTCGCAGCACTTCAGAGGCTGAAATGCAGTATAGATAACTACGATGTAGTGATAGAGAAGCTGTGGTAATACTGACTAGTGTTGGTGTGATAAAGTAGAGTAAAGATTGATGTCTCTCCTCTCTTTGGGGTGGGAGAGACTATAGAGCATATATACTTGTACTAGGAAGTAATCCTAGTGATTAAGCGTAACAACGTAATAAATAGCCTTATGATAAAGTTTAATTATATTATAATATATAATTATAATTATTAAATAAAAGCTTAGCTTTATTAGTTTAATTCTAATAATCGGGAACCGGTTACCTTAAAAAGGGAAATAGTATAAGGGATTTAATATATAGTAAAAATACTTATATACATTAGGAGTTACTATACCTACCTACCAAATGCCTATTAATGCGTTAAGGCCTAAGCGTAACGCTCGCTTCATTTAGGTATATATAACAGGTGCCTAAAGGGAAGGAAGAGAATTCGGCAGATAGAAGTCTACTTATTAATATATTAATTGGTCGGCGACCGGCATCACCTCACTTCAGTCACTAAGCCATCCATACCATCACAAGTAGTAAGGTTGTGAAAATCGTACAGCCGGTGAGGAAGCAATGTTTCATAGAAGGTAACCCTATATCTAAAAGCCATGGTTTCAAGTCACCCCGTCTTAGCGACAATCGTCGCAAATATGTGCTTGCTCGGGGTGGCTGTGGTGGCCGCGCGTTGGCGAGACGCACCGCACAGGGGCTTGTTGAGGCGAATCAAATTATTTACATTTTTATTTAGGATACTTCCAATGAAAGACTTAAGGGTTTAGGTTCCTATCATAGTTATTCGTTTTCCCGACATCCTTCTCACTATCACAACAATTCGAATTATAAATATTCTTTTACCCACAAGAGCCTCTGCTACTACTTATGTTTATCTACCTAACTAATCATGCGTACTGGAACAGGACTCTATGCCCTTGTGGCCATGTCTATCATGGGAAGTGCTATTTCTGAGATAGGAGGTAAGAAATAATGCTTCTAAATCTGAGAAGCCTATCATTAACTTCCTTGATTAATGAACAGCTGCCACTGTGCACGGATGTGTTTGGCATTCTTCCAAGCCGGTCAAGACGTATACCATAAACTGGACCACTGGCAGCACCAGCGACCGATGCCTGGCATCGGCCGGTTCGAATGCGGCCACTGAGGTCTCCCAGGTAGGGCTCACAGTGAGTAAATTCCTGAGTTCTTTATTTCCCTTTCCGTTACCATCTCATGAGTGCATATTGCCAAATTGGGAATTTGTGCGAACACATTGATCCGGAAACATGCATTAGGGGCTCCCCAACCACCCAAAAGCAGTAATTACTGACTCCCAATGTTGCAGTGCTCGAGCCTGGGCCGAGTTGCTTTGGGATTCACATCAATATCCTGTCTAGATATAGATGGAGATGCCAATATTAAGATCTCCGGCTCGTGGGGTATGTCATACGTAGCCACCGGTGCTGCATACTCGGGCTCGACTTCGAGCATCTGGGTTATCGATGGTCACAGTCAACTCTCAAATATCACCATCCAAGACTACAACCCGGGTACAAATGTCTGTGCTGAAAAGTCACACTGTGCAAGGACACAGGTTGAGTGGGTGTACGTGCTTTCTTCCGTCTATTTCCGAGTTTACAATTTCCTTACAAAAAACGAAACTTGTGCTGACATTTGGAGTGTAGCCCGAACACCGATGCCCAAGTCTACGTGAGCGCAAATCCATTTAATGCCGATATTTCTAGGACTGACCAGTCCGACTCCAGGTTGTGTTTGAGCCCGGCCAAGTGGGTGAAGATGAGGTAACACAGGAAGTTGAGCTTTGAATCAACTCAAGCTAGCAGTCCTCATGACGAGGCAAGTATGGACTGAGACTTTCGATCAGTAGGAGACTGGACTCATGATGGTTTATGTTTGTTAAAATATGAATCTCTAAATTAAGTCCGTAGAAGCTGAATGCAAAAGAAAGTGAGTATATTACTATGGCTTTGCTGTCGCCGCCTTCACGCTACTGTAAAATAGGCTACTTGCATTTCCATACTATTATACTACTCATTGAGTCTCCGAGGCAAAGCAACGCCCGTGTCCTGTCGTTTAAGTATGACACACCAGCCACGAATATGTCTAGTCCGAGGTCATACACAAATAGCAACGGAGGCCATCCCAAGTACACTCAGTTGCATTCAGTTCGGTCCTTCATTTACGGTCAGGCACATCGGTTTCAATAGATCAGACTGCCGAAGTCATTTTCACCATTCTTCTTTGAGACTACATTTTCGCCACCTCTTATTACCCCCGGATTGATTCCAAATCAGTCCAGCGGCTGTATATCAGACAAGCCTACCCAGGTAAATAGATTCATCATAATCATAATATGGGTTTCACCGGAGTTCGCCCACCGATAAAGAGTAAGTAACGTCAACTCACCCGAGAGCTAATCATCACCAACCCCTGGATTACGAATCTGAGAATCTCGTATAACGGTGTGTACGTGGAGTGGAAGTAAGTTCAACTGCTTATTTAGCGAGATAAGAAGGAGCTATATCTCCTCGGAGCTTAAGAAGAGATGCAGGAAGATATACCACAACGCCACTTCAGTGTTACCTTCGTTTACACAAGATAGATCACGTAGCTCAAGTTTTGCCGAAACCTTCCGACCAATCCAGCTTACGTCCGATTGTTTCAAGACACAGTGGAAGAACCTCCTGAAAGAGGAAGTCTGACAACGGGTAGCTAAATGTTGATGGTGGGCTACTTTTGCTGTTATTGTTAATGTTTCTGGCGTTGCATTGTTACAATAGCTCTCACAAAGTGTTATAAAAAGACTATTTTGCGAGAGCTACAATCTATGATTTACCTACGAAAGACTGTGACACTGTCAAAAAACAAATATGAATAAATTGGCAAAAAAGCTCAGTATCCGGGAACAAAGCGCTCGCAGCTGAACCCGGAACCTACGAGAAAACCCAGTTAAGGAATTTTGTCTGGCTGACAGTCCTCCCCATTGACCATAGGCTGCTTAGGTGTAGGTCGGAGACTCAGTTGGGAGTACCTGCTATTATTATGGTAGATAAAGCAAACCTCTTTGCCGCACTGACACAGGTAGGTAAGTACCCTCAGGTAGGTACGCAACTGATTGCCTGGTTGCCCGGTTCCGTACCCGAACTATGTCACAACAGAGACCAAATTCCCCCAGGCACAGTGAGTGCATGGCTTTGAAAGATCCCTAGCCGAGTTTTCATTGTAGACAGGACATCTTTCTCCATCGCCCCTATATATTCGATCTAGGAGCGTCGAGTCAACGATGAAGAATGCAGAGTGATTCGGATAAGAGGTCGACATCTTTGGATCATCACGTAAGGAGCTTTTCATCCAAGCTTTGCGCCTATACTTGGATGACGAGTTCTCTATCATGCCCGTATATCTGCTTCTCTATAGCTAACATATCTCAAGGCTATATTTGCCGGATTTCTAGAGTGAACTATAGAGCAAAACAGGTACTTGAGGAAGTGAGAAGCTTGTTTTAGGCTTATGAAAGTGTGCAAAGCACGTCATGATCCAGAGAACTTGTACTGATCATACCGGTGCGAATCCAGCAGCTAATAACCCTATTTACACGGGAGTTTTTCTGGCGAGCCACTGGGGTCCTACATAAGAGTTAACATAGTTGCCAACTTTAACTCCCATATACTAGTTCATCTAGATTCTATATGCTGGGTATTCGTGTAGGAAAGTATCAAGCCACGATATCGCCCTGATGATCAGTATTGTCATTTAAGGGAGATGCTTGAGGCCCACCTCTACACGACGTATCTCGTTCTAGAAGAGGGGATGCTATAGTGTGACCGAGGACTATTGGCGCATAATAGAAGTTTTTATCCGAGCTAGGAATCTACTTACACATACGCGCTTTGGGGCGTATCTATAATGTCGTAGTGTTGAGTTTCGCCTGACTTTGGTCTAGACCTTATTCCGTGACCTATCTTCTCCTTGCCCTTATTATGAAAAGCCAGGCAGTTAGTAGAAAATCAACTAGAGGAAATAGTTATCATGATATCGGTTTTGCAGCTAGTCAAACATTTCTGCCGCGGACCAAGGGGGCATGAGCGCATAATATCACCCCAACGACAGCAGAAGAAGGCATTGCCTAGTTAGATCGGCCTACTGCACGACCTTATCCAGCTCCTAGAATGCAGAGTCGTGCTTTTTTTCGTAGTTGTGCGCTCCAAATCGTCCGTTTTTGGATGAACGGGCTTTCTTTGCCGACATGTGTCTCGTCCGGAAGTTATTTATCCACCACGGCTTTCAAAGCAAAGCAGGGGGACGGAGGCGGGGGTTGGTACTTGGCTGAGGATCGCCGGATAATTCTTAGCCGGGCGTCTTTAGTTGGCCTGGGAAGTCAATAGCAAGATGTTCATGCATTCACTTGGCTCTTTAAATAATACGCCAACTTATAAATATATCCAGGATGCCAGGATAGTGCGAGCGTACCTAGATCATAGGGGTCTTGGTCAAGACATCTGGCTCATCAAGCGTTTGATATCTTCTGCCGCTGTGAATTATGTGCCTATAATAACCTTTATTCTTATAGGATATCCGACTAGATTCCACCATGTACGGTCTTGTCTCCCTCGCGGTACTCGCCGCCCTCGATGTCGTGAAGGGCCAGGACACGATCGGGTTCGGTCCTTACTTCTCCCTAGGCCCTACGCAATCATGGATCCGTGAAGCGACTACCACGCTGGTTCTACCCGAGGTTCCTAAACCGCAGGAGGAGCGACTTGCGCTGTGGCCGGGGATGGGCACCAGTGGCGGTGATCTGATCCAGGCCCTTGCCGTCTCTTTCGAAGACCCTGCCGCGTGAGTGGGATTCGGGAATTAGGTGTGGTCGTGAAACAATAAGCTGATATCTGTGAAGGAATTGCGGCGCCTCCACTGGGCAATGGTGTACCTGGGCAAGCACTCTGCAAGGTAAGTCTTTGATTGTAAGAACGGGGAGTGGTAGGCGTTAACGCGAAAGAGGGGTGCAATTGGGCGGAAATCAGGTTCCCGCATCACCAGCGGACGAGCTAGCCATCAAATGTAAGTTTCCTCTCTCTCTCTCTCTCTCTCTCTCAAAAAAAAAAAAAAAAAAAAAAAAAAAAAAAAAAAAAAAAAAAAAAAGCGCCAGATCTATGATGATTAAGGGGAAAAAAGATGTGTATAATGATAGTACTAGCGAGTACGACCAATCAGTTACCATCAATGGCAAAGTCGTCTCTACTCTTTCGACCAGTAAGCATGAAAGAATAGCCTCTATTCCTCCTATTCTACGATATCTTACAGTTTTCAGGTTCTGGCCATGCCGAAGGTTGGGGTACTGCTGTAGAATGCCAGGTCGACGCCTGCACGGGAACTGTTGCAGCTCACCGTAAGTATTTCCACCGACCAAAATAATCTGAAGTCAGTGGCTTCTATTTACTGAAAAATGCAATGCAGAATACCTATCTACGACTGTCATATTGGATTCTGCGGATGAGTCATTCGGTGACACGCTAACTCTCAACGAAGCTGATTCGAGTGGCCTGACTACTTCCGATGGCGGCAAGACTTGGAAGGTGGATAGTATCAACATTCGATCTCACACCTTTAACATTTAAGTGTGTATAATGGGGGGATGGAATATTTGGAAGGTAACAACTGGTGAGTCAGAGTCCTTGTTGTTCCTTCTGAACAACAACAGCCGTTGATGGTTATATGAACGACAGCGATACAAATGGCAAGGGCTTATTTCTAGGCAGTTTATCAACTTGGCGGGTTCCCTCGCATTTCTTAGCGCGTAGTTGAAAGTGTCGGTGTTGTCGATATTAATGTCGATCTCGAAAGAAATAACTGGTTTACAGAGTCCCGATTCAGCGTAAAGAACGAGGCTCTGTTGAAAAGTGGTTGTGGTTAAGCCCCTATCTAAGTACCGCGATTCCAACAATTAGGATATCGTGAAAACATCCACGCTTACTGCGAGGATCGTCTTCCCTGTTCACTCCCCTCTATAACGAATAATAAGCTGTATAACACCGATACGCTCCATTAATAACCATCACAGGACGCTTAAAGCCATGACAACTCAACGGTAGCCTTCTATCATATTATCACCTCTGTCAAGTTTCAATGCCCTATCTAATGAAAAGGAGAACCTTGAAGGGCTTTCAATATACGTAGAAAGCTCCGGAGATACATTGGAGATGAGTCACAAGGCGAATAATTGTATAGCGTTGAAAGGGGTCAAACTTATCTCACCTCATAACTCAACTTGCCTGGCCACGCCCTGACGCCGCAGCTCTCACGGGTGGTTACACTCGCCCTCCTATTGGACTTTCGGATGAGTGTTAACAGATAGTGAAACCCGCTTACGCTTTCCCTAGGGAGATCTCAGATCATATATCACAAAGCAGAGAACCCCGCGGATTTTCTCACATAAGATCTCGCTTAGAAAGCTCCGAGGCATTATTAGTAACAGTATTAACAATCTAGCGAGATATTGAACACCAACTTTGTAATGTAACGACCAAAGTAAAGAATTATTCCATGATTGATAGAGCTGAAACTAGGGTAGTCGAGGATAGCGAAGTAGGATTTGTTCTCAAAAAACTCAGTTCTTATCATAACTCCTGCAGTAAAGTTCTCGTTACTAACTTTCCCGTCAGTTATTGTACTTATTATATAAAAAATTATCCGAAACATAGAAATAATTGTTCAATACGAAACAAAGTAAACTCGTGTCCTATAATAGTCTATATATTATTATAGACTAATTCATAAACGCACCGCGTAAACAAGCCGTCTGTAATACGGTACCTAGGTATATACTTGGAAGTTAACAAAATCATCATTATCATTAACCCTTAATATATTACAAAACAGATATTGTTGTAATCATAAATTAGTTTGTTATGCATATACATAGTTTATGCACTATACGCATATAGTTCATGCAGTATATACATGTAGTTCATGCAGTATATATATAGCTTATAGGATATATACAGCCCTGCGAATTGCCTGGTTTTAACGTTTCTCCGAAGCTAGTGAAAGCCCTTGTCGAGCATGAGTCAAAGTCACGCTTAGTGATGGCGATGCCCACCTCGTCCTTACTCCACGAGAGCCGCCGGCGCGAGATGATAGACGCGTCATAGGAACAGGGGATAGCATAAGGACCCTGCGGCGGGACGACTTTCCCATTGCTTAACCGTCGACAACGATTTACTACTATTTCCGGTTGGAAACTTGCCTCTATTTATAGTTCGAGAATGGCTTGGGAATACTGATGCCTTGTTCGACATCGTAAATTTAGAGCTTACACATCGCGTCGAATAGTAGAATACTACTGCCCTTGCTCTGAAAAAGGCGCTAGGGAGTTTCTTGATATCCGTATGGATTGCGTCTGTGGTGCTTGAATGTTAATGAGTTGTCATCTAGTAAAGAAAATAGACCGGTAATTTGAAAGCTACATGAATCTGGTATAAACTAATGATGGCGACGGACAACATATGAGCCTCTAGCGTGATGCCTTAGTGCTACCAGAGAAACGCGACAATGAGTTTTGCATGCAACGACCGTGTTATCCCCGTTACTATCTGCTAATAAGCCTTATCGCCGAGTTACAGATTCTCATATTTCGAGTACCTATCTTCAGCATAGTAATCTAGGACTCAATACAACCCTTTATCACTTGGAATGTTATCAAATCAAAGCGCCACTTAACATGTAGAGCGCATATCCTCCCGACAAGTTTTGGTGCTCCTCCTGTTTCCTTCATGTAGTATTGGGCTATAAAGAGCCAAATAAATGACCTGTAAACCACTGTATAACAAAATATAACAAGAAACAACTAAGATAGCTTCTTAGGAACGAGCGTCCAAATGAGTAAACGCGTGACGAGACTCTGAGAGCCCGTAAAAAAGATAATTTGATATATTTCGGCGCCGTATAAGGGTGCCGAAACCGGGCCGTTCCGTGGTGTTGAGCAGGCGGCTAGTTGTACACCCTATTATCTATTCATTTTACATACCAGGGAAGGCTAGTAATTCTCCGATGTGCTCACCAAGGTCTGGGAAGATGCGTTACAGCGCTAGAAGACTTCGCGGGCTACTTAGCTAGCACTCATTATCGCCGAGGTCTACGTACCGTCCACCTGGGTTCGCTCACGTCAGCGCGAGCCAATAGTACCAAATAAAATGCAGCAGGCCTGGTTTGGAAGCACAGGGATGCTCCGAAAATGAGCAAAACGGGCCAGACGATGATACCAACATCAGCTCTCCCTCTCTCTTCCCCCGAGCGTCTTTCCCAGAGGGTGCGGAGCACGCGGCCCGAGACTTCCCCATCTTGCTCTCTGCATCCGCTAATTTTGGAAAAGGTATCCCGCGCGCAACCAAACACACACGGTGGCCGGCCCTGCATCCAACGGTACTGGTAACCCAGCCAGCTCGTTGGTGGTGCGGCGCAGCATATGCAGGCTGTGTGCTCCAAGTCACAGTGACAAGACGTAGGCTCGGCCGAGGTTACTGCGAAGGGCGGCCAGGGGGGGCGGGGGGCCAGGGGTAGCCCAGCAGAGTACAAGACCCGACAGGCTGGGACGGTACTCGAAAGCTGGGGTCTGCCAACGCAAGGTGACGATTCGCGGGTTGTGGGGATGGGTGCTGCTGCTGGTGTGTAGGTGGAACGTGACGATCCCCCAATGGGGCTGCGCCGGGCTGGCCCGTTTGGGAAAGAAAGTAATCTTCATGCATGCAGGTGTGTGCGTGAGTGCATCGCCAAGCCCAGGTTTCTCCTCGATTGGGAACTCGTGGGATCCGCGAGCTGGGCTGAATTGAGCATGATTTTCCGTTACCACCCTTCCATTCCCACAATCCGATAGTGTATGGCGCTCTTCTCGGTAAGTCCACACCGTCGATATGCCCTTCGGCGGTGTGTCTTATTACCGAGGTGGACCTAAGCGAGTGTCAGCAATAAGGCTGACAGTTCCGCATCGAGGAATTCGTTATGAACGACGCACATATGCGAGGGATGCAGCATGCAGCTGGGATCTGTGCCTTGTTGGGACCGGATATTGACTACGATAGATATAGTCTCGCCGAGTATTGCCTTGAGACTAGAATTCCAAGTTCCCTGATAAAGCTGGAGGCCAGATCACGTTCGGAGCCGAGGGCTGCGATCGACGACACTCGACACAGGTGTGATACAAGGTGAGAGAGCAGGAGCCATTACAGCCCGTCGTCGGGGTCGCTTAGGATCTCGAGGATGGGGGCCATCCATCGCTAAAGAATGATGACGAAGTCAATCTACCCTGTCGGGTCATATTATAGACACGTTGGGTTGCATCGATGCTTCAAACATTCGTTTTGGCATATATTGCTCGTGCTCGTGGAACAAGACTTGCTGGTATCTATCTTCAACGCCACCACAAAAGCCCCCTCGGGATGTGTAGTAATCTTCGGCGAGATGAACAAAACCCCAATGTTTTTAGCCTAGGGGGGGTGGGAGGCAAGCACCGTGGTAGCCAAAATATTGGAGCGCCATGACATATCTATTTCTTCCACAGTCAGCAATTCGTCAGCAGCAAATGCAAATGCCGTCGGGTGATAACGTTGGCAACACACTACCCTACATCAATGCCTCAGCTCTGAATCTAGACTGTACAAGGTGTGGTAATATCACGGTAGAAAGGGACCTTAGATCAACGGCAACGGATAAGTGTGATGTATATGGAATGTTGTCCATTTGACAGTAGGTAGCGTGAGCCACTGGTATTGTTTATATGAATTCATGCAAATGCGAGCCAAATATGCCAATGCTACTAAAAGAACCAGTCGAGGGGGGAAAATTGGAGGGTTGAAGTGAAGAGTCGATGTACGTCAAAAGACATCAGGAACCGCTCATGGAACCCTCGCGCAAGCACGTCCGCGGGCTCGGGAGGTAATTGAAGCCACGCCCAAAAACGATCTCGTCCGCGTTGGTGTCAATTGTAATCCCATGCCCTAGCTGTAACACAAGTCCTGCTCGTAAACAGATGCAAATATGAGTAAAAGCCCAATATCTCTGTGTGATGTCCTCATCGCAAAGGAAAATCGTAAAATGCCCTAGACCTTAACCCCAAATGCCATTGTCCGTAACAAAACAAATGAAACCTTTTTTTTTTGTCATTTCCCGAATCTATCTTGTCGTTTCCCTTCAACACCTGTAATATGCCTTTCATCTCCCTTTCCGAGGCTTTGCCCGGATAAGCACCATAAGTGCATGATTGGTGTTGGGTGCCAAAGGAAGTACTCATAAACACTCTCAAAAAATAGAGTATATCAAATCATTCGCTTGTGCCCATGCTGCGCCGGCCCTTGTGTGTGATCCGATGGGGTATTCGCTGGAGACTCAATTCGACTGGAAAAATCATCGCGATTCGACTGATACGCATTGGGAAACTCGAAGGAAGGTGTACTGATACATAACTTTTGCCCGGCGGACGAAGACTGTTGTACAAATCAAACAGGGGGTTGTGGCGATGCTTCCGGATAGCCGCCCTCGATGCTGGCCTTCTCGAAGCTTGACTTAGTGCTGTTAGTAGTTCGGTTGAACACATTCCTACTAATGTGCTTCAACTTGCCCCCAGCATCGGCGCTGGCCCCGGGGTGCGGCACATAGACACTGGTCACAGGGTCTACCTTTATGTGACAGAACAGAGTCGAGAAAAGGTATTGATCTCCATTGGAATCCAGCAATGGCAGTGTGCGGTAGCCTTGTTTGAAGCTGCTGAGTTTGGCTGTATAGGTCGCAATGGTGGAGTTACGCCCGGAGGAGTTTTCACCATCCGTGGAGAGCTTAACACTAAATCGAACAAAGACTAGCTCGGGATACTTTGCCGTCACATTAAAAACGGCATTGTGATCAAACACGGGATTGAAACCATTCTCCCTGACGATACGAGTCGTGCTCTTTAGAGGGGTGTCTGTTAGGATTGGAATGCCAGCCATGCTATCATGCTTGTCCCTCTTATCATTAGTATGGAAGACCTCGATTTCCACATATGGATCTAGAGTGCGGTTGGAAGGCAATGTTGCTGGACGGATGAGTTGCTGTGCTGAAATGACGTTGATGTTGAACGACATATTCTGACGTTCTAATTTGCCCACAGCCTCTGCCGGAATACCATTATGTAGTATCCGTATCTCGCGCATCGATCCTGGCTTCAACACGTAACCAGACTGGTCAGTGCCGCCATCAAACATGGCTTGATTCAATTGCATGCCGAGATCGAAGGTCTGCCAGTTGAGCGCGGCCATCTGAACACCTCTCCTCCAATACATCAGTGGGTTAAAGTTGTCAGATGAGAGGCGAGAATACTGGGGATAGACACGCATCATATAACGCATGTTGTGGCGCGTCAAGGCCTGCTTCGATTCGGATGCTTTCGAGTGCTTCCTAAATGTACCTTCCATAAAGGACAGAATATGGTTGCTCTTCCTGCATGCAGCAGATTCGAAGCCGCGGAACTTGACACCAGAGCAATAAACACCTAGCTCGCCCAATGTCTTGACGATCTTGCTGGTTGTTCGTTTGCCTCGCTTCTCTTCTTCGCTGTCGCATTCACTCGTACTGCTACTGACAGTATCGTGGACTTCTCCCTCGGTTATAGTGTCTACACGCTTACTGATCATGCGTCGAGATGTTTGGGCGGGACCGAGAAGGGGACTTGAAGGTAGGTACTGGGCCGGAATAGTTGTATTGTCGGAAGCCACAGGTTTCGAGAAGGGAGAGGTGAGGCTATTTCCACGTCGACGACCCGTTGTCTCGCCATTGGTGCGTTGCTCTTGGCTCAGATGCGTCCCCTTGACCTTGATAAGAATACGATCTTTGAGCTCAGAGGGTGTTGGTAGTTTGTCCGAAGACGGATCTAATGGTTCCGTGACGAGACGAGAGCCGAATATTTCTTTCATGGTCTCGGCCATAATTTCCTGCTGTGGCGCATTGCAATGAACCTCAAGGGATACCCAGAGCGGGAAATGGCTTGCGACGAACGCGTACTTATTGATGGTGTTGATCACCTCACGGAATGAGATTGAGTTTGTCATAGCATACCCATGTTTGACCACAGGCTGGCCATCAGAACCATCCCAGCAGTCAATCTCCACGCTGCGGCAACCTCTGACAAGAGTTAAAATGTAGCCCTCGACAGAAGCGACGTCGGCAATCTGGCGACCGACAAGGTAGGTGTTATGAGAGCTGGATATGAAATATTCATTGAACGGTCGATCAAGCGAGTACTCGGATGGCGCACGCACGAGAGGATAGTTGTCCTTTGAGGTAAGATAGGCAGCAAGTGCTTGCTCATTCATTGCAGTCGAGTCTCGATCAGAACGCTGGGTCGTCGTCTCCCTCGCTCTGCATCGATGAGCGTAGCGACTAAATCGAATTTCCCAGGGACCGGGGTTGCTATCGACATCTTCACCTTGTTCGTCACGCAGAAATCGCAAGAATTCTGGCAAGGTAATGCCTTTGTTGGGATCCGATGCGAGCTTGCGATAGAGCACTCGGATGTCCTCCCTTCGCTTCATCTCATTAACGAACACCTGGAATTCGGCAAAATTGAGCCGGCCGGTTCCTGTAGCATCTGCTATAGCAAACTTGGCCTGAAGATCCCTCTGCGCCATGTGGATGTGAAGGTTCCTACAAACTCGTTCTACTCCGGGAAAGTCCATTTCTTCATCGTCAACCGAGTGTGGTTTGTTTTCGAACTGTTTCGTCATCTCAGCCTTCCAATAGCCGCGAATGGCATTTTGGTTGAAGGCCATCAACGAAGCCATGTGAACTTCTCTATGTTTCGATATCGAGTCCAGAGCACTCACCCAATGGGTAAACGTTTCCTCATCCTCGGCGATCAGATGCATCATTTTGGATCTGGACTTGTCCGGAACGGCGTAGAAAATTGTGAAGAAACGACCCTCATCCGATTCCGGAATGCCATAGTCAATACGATATTGGCGGATGTCGGAACCTATCCTGACTTCCTTGATGTCGTCAATATAAATGCATTTAGTGGAACGACCCTTTTCCCAAACAACCTTGCCGGCATTCGATTCGAGAACAAAAAGCAAACGCTTCGACTTCTTCTTCTTGGATATTTTGTAAAGGTAAGTCCCCTTAACCAGTGCCATGGGTACGACTGGGCCGGTAGGAACATCTACGAATGATGCAGACCCTGCTACGGAAGCAGCAGTGCTACCAGACGAGAAATCTCGCACCATGCTCTCTGCGCCGTAAATGGAATTGAGCTCGTTCATCTCATCGTGGAATTCCTCATCAGAGTCCGTGAACAGGACGATTTCTGCTGTGGGTGCCGTATTGGTACTGTCACTTCTGCGTCGGAGAATTCCAGGACCTATGCTCCCATCTCGACTATTTGGCGCAGCAGATGACTGCCGTCGAGTTCTGGCAAACTTGGTGGCTCGGTTGGAGAGCCGTCTAATCAAGCCCTTTCCCGAGTGGTTATTGCTATTACTCAAAGCCTCGGCCATAGCACTACTGTTCGTCACCAAGCTGGGGTTCATTGAGTTGTTGCTGGGCTTGCGAGACAGGAGAGGATCGCCGAGCTGCAAAGGTGGCGGCGGAGGAAATTGCTCGGCATCACGACCACGGTAGGGATCAGGAGATGGTTGGACTGAACTGCTGGTGGTCAAGACTGCATTCTCTGGAGACATGATTGGGGAGTCAAGCTGAGAGCCGGATGTCGTCGTAGAGACACTCACGGCAGAGACGGGCATAGAATTGGGCTGGGTGGTTGTTTGATGGGCCGTCTGGACCTGACTTGGGCGTGCTCGCCGCAACAAAGAACCTTGAGCAGCCATGATAGGCGTATTGGAAGAAACCCGAGATTCGGTGCTAGAGCGGGAAGGGTTGGGGGTTGCAGACATGATATAAGTTGTGGGGGAAGACGTCCCCACGCGTGGTGCGTAGTACGCAGTACAGGGGGAGATAGATGAGCAACCGTCTATATGGGGAGGGCTGAACTCGTTAACCTCATTTTTCCGGACGGGGTCTTTACAAAGTACCTCCCAGGAAAGGGAATTGGGGAGTGAAACCAGGTAGATGAACAGTCTGGTCGCGAACTGGCTAAGGTACTTAGAAAGGCTGCTTATTAAAGGAAGCCAAAAGTTTTCGAGGCTGCAGGATACCTGACGCCTTCAAACGATGTCGATTGCGGTCCGGAATGCAAGGGTGCGTCCGAATAAAGTACAAGCCAGTCACAGGTACGGCCCCCTTGGCACTGGTACGTCGAGGTATGACTACAGCTGCTCTGCGGTGTGCGTCTGGGTTCCCTCGGCCAGGACCAAGACAGGGCGGGTATGGACCGATGTTGCAATAGCTCACGGTAAAAAAGATGAGGTGGCAGGTCGCATGCAAGTCGCTGATTCGGGTATCTCTAAGTTGGGGGGTGGGAAAAAGATCCCCGGTGTCAGATTTCAAAGTTAAGCCCGTCAGAGAATCTGATATAGCTTCTGTCCCTCTCAGGGTAACGACCTTTCCCCTGCAATTGAGCTGGAAATTGGCCTGGAACGAGATGCTTCCTATATCCTGCGTGTTAACCTGGTGTAATTTCAGCCTGCTGAATTTTCTGACGATCAAATTGGCGCGTCTAGGGAAAAATACGAATGCGTGCTGTATCCTGTGCAGTGGTGGCGGTGATAGTGCTGGTGGAAGTAATGGTGGTGGTGGTGGTTGATGGCGATGACTCTGGCGCCGCAAGCCTCGTTAATTTTGTTCCTTATTGTTCCTGCACTGTAGTACAGCCGGCTTTGCGTAATTGTGATGACGTCCAATGAGGCTCAGCAAGGGGAAGACCGTAGACGATGAGGCCGGCTGGAGGCTGTTACAGTGTGATGTAAAATAGGTATGCGTGTGTATGTGTGTGACGTGAATGAAGCTGATTGTATTTAGATGTTAATTCTTACATGTATGTGTGCATGCGACTTGAAATGGCGGGCCGGAGGCCTTTTCAAGCGCTCAGGGCAAAATTTATTAGAAAAGAAAAAAAAAACCTACTCTAGAGTTTGATGAGGTGTGCTCTGGTGGAGGAGACGGGGTCGGGAAATTATTAAGTGACGGAGCGGAAAGGGAGGGATGGAGGCATGGCAGGACAGGGAAAAGACAGGCGCGCAAGCGGGTTCCTGGGGTACGTATCTATGCTAGAGGTCTTTTGTCTCCTGTTTATGGAAGGTCCTACGATAAAAGTACGTTCGAGAATATATGTACTAAACAAGCCTCGAAAAACCTAACTTTAAAAAAATAGTAGGTATTAGATCGTAACAAATATATGTACGCACTTTGCCTGTGTCTATGTATTGTAGTGTACATAAGATGCAGTTAGGCCGAGTCGGTAGGTTTTTTACTGTAGACATGCTATCCCTATACGGTTGTCTACAGTTAAAAAGTCGCCGAGCACGCTGCAGTACGTATCGTACTGTGCTGCACTTGTGTGTACCTGATAATCCTTATAGGAGGCTGCTGGCTGCTGCAGATTCGACGCTGCGTACCTAGGTAGCGTACCTAGCGCTTAGCGTGCCTATGCGTTGTACTGTGCTAATGAGGCGGAGACTTTCCGAGAAACACTGGTTGAACTCAGTATGATATGTGGAGACTCGAGCAGAGTAATCTAGGGCATCTCTAGGATGATGAATACCTTTGGGGCATAGCCGTGACCGTCTTTAAGTGGGAGTGGCATTATGTGGAGAAGAATCGATGACTCTTTTCCCTCCCTCTCCCTTTTCCATCACTCTCCCCTTTTTTCATTTGTTCCCGAAGGGGGGGAATAGGGGTTTTTTTTTTTTCAAAAAATAAATAACTGAAATGAAAATAAAAGTTTTCATGGAAAGGAGACTATTACACCTAAGGATATGATCGGAAACATTATGTAAATCCTGGGAAGCTGGAAAGCTTCGGCTCTTCGTGAGTCGGGCGCTAGATGATGCTAATATGTAGATAGGAGTGTATATTCAGCACATGTATGTACATAATACATACCTTATAGGATAATTGATAGAACAAATGCCCGCTGCACATTCGTAATCGTTACGTGTATTAGATTTCAGAGCGAGACTTCGAGGCTAACGTGTAATGGCCGTCCTTGGGGGAGATTCTTTCAGGGAATTAATGACAGTTGATGGCGTGCTGGCCCTTGGATATGACACAGTGAATAAATTCCGCTTTTGTTGTTATTCACTCCGTCCATTCATTTACCTCATCGTCCAGCCGGGTTGTCCGTGGCCTGTGTTGGCCGGGCGCTTCGCTCCTTGTCCAACAAACTCTAGAAAGGCGAGATGGAACGATAATCGGCCAGTCTTACTTATTATATCGTTCGCTCATCTATTAGTATGTATATGAAACACGGCGCAAGAGTCTATGTGAAGCTAAATGTGATGATACTGGACATATAAGCACCCGACATCAGGTAATCTGTGCCCCTTCGATATTGAACAAACTCCAAGGTTGTGTCCATTAGATTTTAATTACTGAGATATGTGTTGCTGCCACTTCTTGGCGCTAGGCTACAGCAAAACCCAATCTGCCAATTATGTCACTATGTACTATGTATTGTGCACCGTGTTATGCAATATTATCAAGAATGTGAAGTTAATGAGTGATGCTGGCCATGGGCTAATAAGCAAACATTTAGGTGAAGACGAGTGAGGGATTGCCAGCATTCCTACTAAATTCTACAAGGTCTACTACATCCAATGTGGAGGGGGGAGGGAGAAATACAGTGTGCGACGAGTCAATACGGACAGTGGAGGGTGGAAAAGGAGGCGTTCATTTCACAGACGGTGAAAAAAAAAAATTATGGAATACCTAATAACCTACATAGTACGGTACGTTTGCACGCCGTAATGGAATGCACATCGTAGAAACGGCCAAAAGACCTACCAACCCAAGCTACGTAGTACCAAGTCCAGCTGGCCAGGATCAGGGGTACGACAGGGCCGTCAGGGACCAGGGGGTCAAGCGCAAAAGGCATGACAGGGGGGTTTGTAAGCCAGGTGACAGCCCACAACTACATCATCGAGCACCTACAACTGATCCGCGTTCGGCTTCCCCAAGATGAAAAAAAAAAGAGACAGGCATATTTCGACAGGGGGGTACCAAAGACCTGGGTGAAAGCTGAGCTCGTTGGCTCGCGTTTGTATCTGTACATACTACCTGTACATACATTAATACTACGACGTAGTAGTGCATGCTGTGTTATTGAAGCCTAGGTACATACCTACTAGTATGTAAATTTCGATATTATTTAATATGAACAAGCCTATCCTCATATCATGAGCTTCTCCTGTCTATTTCGTGTATAGCAAGAGCTGTACGGTATCATACGACACTTCATCTAGGAGGTCAGCTACGTAGATAGGTACTCGCTCATACATAAAAAGGACTATATACATTTAAGACCTCGTCCGGGGTACTTTGTGTTTATTGGCGCAACACACATATAACATAGGTTATATCATATCGTCTCTGGTTGATATGTTTTTATTACATAGAACCTGGTACCTGACTCTCTGCCTTTGGCATTCCCCAGGAAAAAGGACTGATAAGTGTTGATTTCTCGGCAGTCGGAACTTGTCGATTGAAACCTTGGGGGCTGCCAATGCTGCAAAACATGCGATGATGCGCGCCGCTACCAACTCTAATACAATGGAACCCACTCATGCCCGAGACATCAAGATTCAACCTAGAGGCTAGGGGTGATTATTGGGGTTTTATTGTACGGCCAGCTGGCTAAGAACGAACATATACATACGTAGTACGTAGGGGAGGCGTTCCGAAAGACCTCTTTTATTACTTTTTAAGCCTCATGCTCAAAGATCAACAGGCACCGTACTATTCTCGAAAAGAAGAGGACAACTAGTTGGTTAGATCCATCATACTGTGGCCCGGCCATCCAAATGATGAACAACGCAACAAGGTATACCTAGGTTTCTATCCAGACTAACCGTTCCATACCTAACGGATGTAGTACACTCCAACTCGGATAGCTGGCTGACAATCTCAACTAATGGATCTGCTTTTCTAATCCAAACGTACTACGTATGTACTAACTATGGTATGGTGTTAGGCCGTCCCAATCGGAAGCCAGCGGCTTTCTCTCTCTCTCTCTCTCTCTCTCGCTTTCGACTTCGCTGGGCCGACGACTTTAAGGTTTTTCTTAATTCCTTCTAGTCAATGAAACTCCAAGGTTTGCAACAGAGGTGTAAACCTTAAGTCGAGTGTTGATCTCCAGGTGTGCACAGTTCCTGAACAAGGCAGCACGGCTACTGAACACGGCTATCTATCTACACACACACGTAGTGTACTCGAAGGATGGGCTTCTTCAACTTTACTACTATGACGCTCCCTTGTCTTATTGTCTTAGTACGTACGTCCCAAGGTGGAGTCGTACGTTATCTTAGGCTTCAGAAAAGTTCCGCGGCGGGATCAATACATTGTCTACATCGTTGTCTCCGTTGTACATATGTTGTCGCGAAACTAACCTAGCATCCATCCATCCATTTGTCGACTCGTTCTGATTCCACAGAGATGATCCCGAAGTTGAAACAAGAATGAACAATTTACGTCAGAATTCCTTTAGCAAGATCAACAGTCCTGCAATCAATTCGCCTCTCCACAGTTGACAAACTCCATCATCTCGCAATGCCCATCATCATTTAGTAAGTGTCTTGCGACTCTCACGTCAGGACTCTCTTCCTCCAATCCTATCCCGCGATGCGATTTTCATCGCATGCAGCAGGTAGAAAGGAGTATAACAACATATTGACCGCCTACTACATACCTACCAGCCCACCTACCTACCTACCTACATTCATACACACATACCCAGTACGTACATACATATAATGATACATACGCATGGAACCATACGACCATAGGACATCAGGCGTAGGTATGCACTGCTACTGCCAAAATGCACCCAAGGACATGCACATCAGTACGTATCTACATGCATCCATACGTATGTAATACAAGGCACTACGAGGTATGGATATACATACGCGGTATGTAGAACTACAGGCACCCAGGCTTTTGAAAAGGCGATCTTTTTTCCCCCTTCTGCAGCCCTGTACGAAGACCCTGTTAGGGACTCGTTCAACTCCACACCACTACTGTGATAGCGTCAGGGGGGTCCCTGGCAGCCAATCGTTGATCTATCGCTAGACATCGATATCGTATTTACGCATCGTATTGTATCGTATTTTCACACAAGAATAGACGCTTGCATTTTGCGCCGTCTCCCCAAGGGCAGGTCGACAACAGATCCTTCGACCGTCTAGCGCAAAAAAATCGCATCGACTCGCTCGTCATACTCGTCCTCTCTTCGCCAGACTTGGCGGGTAGTCTACAGGTCCTTCTAACACCATCTCAACAGCTTGTTGGAAATAGCGGTGGGCACGCACATTTGGCTTCTGCCTACAGCCTACAACCAAAGGCACAAGCGCCCACTTCTATTGAATGAATGCCGCGCATCCCAACAAGATTTCCTGACCGGCGACGTGCAACGTAGCGCTGAGCAATGAACGCACAAAATCTCAGCTGCCGAGGCCAAGTTCTCTTGGGCGGTCAACTTTCAGCTTTCGAAAGAGTGAACATACATACATATTTCCAGCCAACCAAACCGAAGCAGTGCCCTCCCCGTGCCGTCTTTTCCAGAGTAGGGAACGTGTGAGGAGCAGGCTACAGGCTACCTCCTGTAACTAATAGGATAGACACCGGCACTTTCGGCAAAGACGGTGAATGAATCGGATATTCCTATACCACGTATACCGACGTTCATCGGTTTAAGAGTAGGTATGTAAGCATGTACAGTACCTTGCAATAACGGCTATCTCGTCGGGCGGTCGGTTGTGCCCTGTGCCTCCGTCCCGCTCTTGGCCACGGTGCTAGAGCTATGTACTAAGCGACCTGAGCCCCTCTCTTGGGCCATCGAACACATGATCACTACCGTTGCTCAAGAGTGGTCGTTGATCTCCTTGTCGATTGTGAAACATCGCCGACTGCGAGATCGAAAACCCATCTCGACAGGATAGACACATCTTGATAGGCTCCCCCCTAACCCTTGTTGGACTACTTAGCAAGCCCGTTTTGGAATTGATGTGAACGCTGAGTGGTGCTGTCAAGACAGCTTACTGAAGGTATCGTGAAATTGATTGGTTTGCCGTCTTTACCGCGTGGGACAAGCCAAGGGGGGACCGTGTCACGAGGGCTTTTTGACCATGTTACTACGTACAATGTCTTTCCATGCAAGGCGACGCCCGCGGTGATCAGGGGTATTTCTTCGGATTGGGCTGTCAAAGTCTGCTGGGAGCATAGGACGGAACCCTCGAGATACGCAAGCAAGGATTCGACATGGCCATCTAGTACCGCCAAAGAAAAGGAAAGGAGAAGAGTGTAAAATAGGTATGTTATCATCCTCCGGCCAGCTTGTTTCCCCTTTGCAGTCCACCCCGCGTCGTTCAGCTTGACAGCACCATGCTACGAAGGATGATCATTAGAAGGACCGAGCAGGTTGCCGTGATAGCCTCCCTGACTCCTCACGGTCAACGCGGGGTTTTTCCCACACCCTGGGAACGCTGGGACGGGTATGGGCGCGAACACATGTACCAATCGAGGGGGCAGCCATCGCGGGCAATCTTGTCGATCCAAAACGACCTGGGATTAAACCAGAGCCCGGGCGAACCCTCCCCATGCATGTAAAAGCAATGCGTGCTAACTGCATAGGGTTTTCTCATAATAAAACCCCCCAAATTGACAGTCCGGCTACGGTTAGCTTTTCCCCAAATTTGACAATTATTGCAGAACGCTCCGCACGTCAATCTCGCTAACAGCGGCTCTCGAAAGAATCTCGTCTGGGGGCCTATTATTGCCTATTGTCTTCGAACCACTCAATCACCATTCATTTTTCTTTACAAAAAAGTAAAGAAGAAAATCCTACTTTCCCCACGGAGACCGGTATGAGAGCGAGGCAAAATCTAGCTGATCCCCCATGTCGTGTAATTCCATTTGAACAGTATTGGACCATTCACGTCTATTTGGCCAACCTCGGAGTAACATTATGCAGCACATCGCATTCCGGATTACTCTTCACGCTATACCGTAGCGAACCTGTCAATGTCGCGTGCTTTGACATGGGAACTTCCTGGTTGTATACTGTTAAGCGAAAATACCAAGCGTGGGGTTCCAAGATCGCACTTTGCTTAGCGATCTGGTTTCGTACTCTGATCAAGTATCCTATACTGATTGCAAGGTTCACCAAACTCGGAGGTTGAGTCTGATGCGTAACGTATGTATGCCCTTCAACATAACGTGCCACAAAACCTCAACATATACTGCCGCGGTTTTAAGACGGACCGGATGGTGCGCGATACCACAGCAGGTCGCGATCATGGAGAAGCTTAGAAAAAGAGAGGTACGTGTTGAGTATCTGCGCGCGTGTATGTCTTGCCGCGGGAGTGTCCGTCGTTACGTGCGGCATCTTCGCATTGCAGCCGCGGGTTGCACTTAGAAATTGGAACGCAACCATTTCCCGGCTCTGAATGGTCGATCCGCAACCCCACGGAACCGTCAAGGTTCATCATAAACCTGATGGGCCTTGGAATCACGCCGATGCTGCTTGAGAAACAATGGCATCACCCAGCCCTCGCCGATCTAGCGGTGCTTTGCAGTCTAGAAGTGCCCTCGGGCGAGCGCTTGTTGCGAAGGTCTGCATGCGAGCCAGTTGTCAAGGCTGATCCATCACGGCAGTTTTGTAGCTGACTGGCTGGGTAAGCCTCACGATCAGCCCCTCCTATTGTGGCATGCGAATCCGCGGCACGTCAGCCATCTACCCTTGCTCACATCCATCAAGCCACGAGCCAGAGTATCGGAAGGGGCGCTCCAGGGATTATGATCTCCGGCATGCTACATAGCTGACCTCGAGCAAAGAATATACATACACACATATGTACACAATCATTGCATACGCGTGTGTATACGAGAACATCCTCTTGTCGGCATACGGCCTCCATCAAAGCATGCAAAATTAGTTGCCTGAAAAGGTAATCGACGCACGATGCGCTGAAACCTAGGCGCGCCGGGACAACCAAAGCCAGATTACAAGTATGAATGAATACTACTTTGAACGTAGAATAGTCGAGTCTCGAGCGAGTTTCGTCGGGCTTACATGTATCGAGATTTGCTTGGCTATGGTATACATGGCTTGCTCGTGTGCAATCCGTACATTATAGAGGAGCACTCGTCACGATATGACCGGTACGTTTCGACCAAGTATGCGACAGCCGACTACGGGACTATATGCCATAGGGCTCTAGACGATGCCTCGCCTCGCAGCCGGCAATATACCTAAGGACCGAAGTGTTTTCGCTTCGACGTTGCACTATACATTTCGTAGATGGTTTTTCCAGTGTAAGCGGCCGCATTTGGTCAACGCCCACTTACACACATGCATACTACATTCACAGCCCCTGCTTTGAAATAGAAGGCCCCAGATTGATAAATCCATTGGGCGTAGGCATATGCATAGTCTCTATAATCTTTCAGGTCAACTCTCCCCGGTTTCTTGAAGAGAACGGTATATACGAATGTGGTAACCATATCGCTCAGTTGAGGAAAAGCGACCAATTATGGCACAAATGGTCGGAATTCAAGACGACCGCACTGTATTTTACTGTGCGTACAGGCAAGCCGTCGACCGAGCCAGCCAGTTCGACGACGGCCTGACTTCCGACCTGTAACCCTCCTCCTACCTAGGGATTCCGGCTGTTCAAGGCTGCGAATCCTACTGGTTACATTATCTAACGCGTCACCGCCACGTGCATCCACGGACAATATGTAGACCTGTTGCATGCAATGGAAAAAAGCTGGACTCGGTATTGTCTCCGTGCTGCGATCCTTCCGCTGAGAGGAAAAAGAAAACAAGAAGTACAGGGATAGAATGGGATCCCGAAACCCGCCGGGTGGTTATGTGATATATAAGTTTCTCATATATAAGATTCGCGGCGGGGATGACGAGGAAAACACGTACTCGCCCAGGTCTGCCCTGTCGCCAGGAACAGTGCTTTGGGTAGTTATGCAAATCATTTTCTCGAAGGATTCCAACATGACAGCGCCATCGCCCGGGGAGAACCTGGCAGCCTGGCAAGTATCCTATATGTAGCAACCAGCGAAGGAATGTTTGTGCCGTTTGACATGCGATCGATCTCTCTATTCACGACTGCGCCAGTGTTCCAGCCCTAGCAATCAGACAGCGCTCCCCTCGCTCTGCTCTGTTTGTCTTAAATAATTCGGTGTTGCAGGTTGAAGAAGCCAATAACAGTAGTTTTGGTCTACATACATGCTAGACAGGTGCAAATCCTACGGAGATTACGGCACGGCAGGTTGCTCTCAGGTCCTCATCTCCGCATGTGTATCGTACGACTATTTTGCAGAAGACCCCAAAAACCACCACATGGAGCATGGGGGTCTCCTTGATCCCCCTCTCCGCTGCATTCCCAAGGTTCATCGCAATGATTCCGTCATGCGCCGCTACGTTAATCAACAACTATATTATCATCGGTGTTGCAGGGAGGGGGGTGAGGAGGAGCGGGGGGGGGGGGGAGAACGGGGGAGAACGGGGGGAGGATGGGAGAGGATCATACGCCATCGAGTTAAGAATTCCCACTTTTGAAGCTTAAGCGATACGAGGATAAGATGCAACCAACACCTATTTAGTAAAGAAAGTCATCATTGGCGAGTTGCGATAGATCTGCAACGGACTTACCTAGACATTGCAAGCAAGCTTGCGCAAGCTTCTTCGCTTTGTGATGAATGAATGGAAACCTATATGTCAGTATGGATATGCACGCAGTATGTATGTAAAGTATGTAAGGTTACCACCTTTCAATATTAGACAAAGCGGGTTTGCATTAAAGCGAGGAACTAGAACTCACCTCCCGTTTCCCCTTCTTCTAGAAGTCTTCCAGCGAGTGGGAAACGTTTCCCACTCTTCAAGCATCCCAGCAGATCTCCCACTCCGCACGCGACAAAAAATGGGTCCCAATCCACACCGTCGGATCCGTTACGCCTGTTCGGCGTTGCGTACCTACGTAATTCACTGTCTCTCCTTGATACCAACCAACACCAGTTCCTCTCGGCAGGCCTCGTAACAGGCCTCGTGCCTTGTTGGCATAAACAAAGCGCCTGATTTGGACCATATGATAGAATTCATACTATTTATGGATAAAAAAAAAAGCCAAACATAAGAGTATATGTCGATATACATATATTTTGTTACCACAATGTTACGATACCCATATCGCTTCTTCCTCACCATCTCCTAAACAACCACAGCCAACTCACACCTCATCAGTACCTCCAACCAGCTCCTAACTATGTGTGCCGAAGATTTTTTTCACCGACATGAACGTATTAAGCATGAAGTAAACATGCCATATGCCCAGCTCGCACCGACATCAGCTGAGCTGCTGGCACCAGCCCATGCGTACTAAGAATACGAGAGTAATTCGCTAAGACTTGTTATAAACGGTGCTGGTGCTTGACCTGCAGATACCCCACAGACCTGTCAATGCAGGTTAGTTGCTAGCCTGATCTGATCACCACGATTCCCGCCTCTTCATAGGTGCAACAAGATATTAGCAGTCAGTAACATGCAGCCCTCGCCACGCCTGCAATGAAACCCGCCAGCACGCTGTGGCAGGCAGGCAGACCTATTTTCACGTTTCACGGGCCTGCAGAAACTGACAGAAGTAGCTTCGGCCTTGGCTATCATCACTCTTCCCAGCCTATGGCATTAGCTGCTGTCAAATACGGCTGACAGGGGCGCGCATTTCAGTGCATGCACTGCGCCGCGGCCTATCTGCTGTCATATTGCCTGCGCGAGAGAGGCTGAGACCAATACGTGCAATAGGAGCAACCCTACGGCTGGCAGGCAGAGAGCTAGGATTCTTCTGGCTGAAGTCATGTCGGACGACGGGCAAGCGAGTTTTTTTCGTTCCGGGCTAACCTGAATGGGGTCGTCGTCAAAATTCGCCCAGGACTAAACTAACTACAAGTGATCAGTCACATTGCGCTATAACCCATTATAGGGTCCCTACGGGATCATTGTCTGGGTACCCAATAGCATTGGCCCGTCCCGAGTTTCCAGATCGCACCTTGCCGAGCCATACAAGCGCAAATCCAAACGGTCGGCGCCTGCTAGTGCATACGTTTCGAACTATGTGACGTTTTCGGAGCGTATATCACTTCCTGAACAACAGCCACAGAGGTTCAGCTTGCCACGCCGATCCGCCCAGCCGGGTTTGTAGCTTCTCTTGTCCCTTGAGCGATTGGGAGTCTGGGAATTCTACGGGCAGACGAGTAGTATTGATATGTATTGGCTGGCTAGCTACATCTTCGCTCAAATAAGACAGGTCAGGTCGATCAGCAGAAAGCATGACATATAAATGTAGGTCAGTCGGTGGGATTAGGCAATCCTCACCGAGGACGGCGTCACTTACTGCTGCGGTGACAGCTCCGTGCTACCTGACCTATCACCACCTTTTCTCCGGGGTGCGCCCGGTTTTGCTGTCATGCTGTGTGAGGACTGCCTCCTGGCGCCTACTATGCTCTCTCGTTAACTAATGAATCGCTATCAAGGATCATCACAGCGATGAAATCGTAACTACAAACCGGCTACCTGGCAGCGGTACCTACGAGTATTCATGCACCGTCAAGCGTTATTAACGGAAAGCTAATGATCTGAGAGCGCCCTACCGCGTGCTCAAGGTCAGTCAGCCTCAAGGGGCACGGACAAACCACCGTATGATCTGACATATCACTTTTTATTCCCATCATTGTCAGCCAAGCCATGCCGTCAGGCCCCTGCCCCTTGCTGCAGGTGTCCTCCTTGTTTTTTTGGGGTCGAACATGATCTTCAACAAGGAAGTAGTCGTCGTCTGGTACTCAGAGTAGTATTTGGTATCGGTACTTGTGCAGACAAGCCAGCCCTGCAGCCTAGACATCGGATACACTCACACTTAGAATTAGGTGCAGCACACTCCTGTACGTCGTAGTAAGATGTCAGGATCGTCACCAGTCTAGTGAGAATCATTCTGCAGCGTCGACAGACACAACAGTCTGTCGATTGGTATCAGCTTACCTCACACCAATTACCCAAAGGAGTAGAACATCATCTCAATTCAGATTCTAGTAGCCACCTGAAGCAGCCTCCTGCAGGCCCAAGGAGGGGGACTAAGGAACCTTAAGGAGAGCTAAGATTCGTAGTCAGCTTCGACATGTCCAAGTCTAGACATTCTGGATCTCGTAGGTAACTTTATTTCTCGGTTAGCAGAGCAAGATGCAATACTCAGCGAACTGATCCCTATATAATACACCTGATATTGAAGTAGAATACGTCACTTGGCAGGGCACGGAAGCTTCGGTCGTCCGGGCTCAGGGACGCATCGAGCCGTCTCTCTTCCGCGCGTCCCGTCCCTTTCTCCAGCCCGTTGGGTTAGTTTCTCCGCAGAGCCCCTTTCTAAAAAATCTACCGTCGGCCGTTGCTCTCGGACAGGCTTTCCCAGTACCGGTATTATCGGCCCTACAGCTAACTTTTTCAGGGGTGCTGCCATGTTTTTTTGCCAACTATATCTACAGCCATTCATTCATCTACAGCCAATCCGTCAGCCGGTTTTCCTCGTCCGGCTTCGCTTAACTTTCAGGACACCTGACCGCTGATCACCGCGTGCGTTGGTGGCACGGATAAGCAAGATCTCCCATCGTCCTTCTAGAAATCTTGGATCATCTAAGCGTCATCACAACGCCGTAAGTCTAAATAGCTTCACACCACCTCCGACCCGGATCGGGGACCCAGAAATAGCACACGACAATGCAGCCAGCTTGTGCTCGTGCTGCACCTTTCCGTTGCCCCTAAACCAAATTTGGACCGAGGCGACCACTTTGGAATTCATACATAAGTAAGCTGGAACATTTGTCTTCCCAGAAGAGCCTAACCTCTGCGCCGTGGCCCCTGAGTGAGCCAGTCATATGGTATGGGGTTGAGTCGCCAGGGGGTATCGGGTCAATACTTCCGAATTCATTGGCCTCAGCCCTGCAAACCTACTTGGTCATTGCGATGGCATGAATGGCCCCGCAGAGGGTCCAGAAGGCCAAATGATTCCGTTAATGGCGCTTTGCAGCTCGCTTCATCAGTCAGTCTAGCTCCTTAGCTGCAATCACGCGGCTGACGTGAGTTAGCCTCACGCACCGTCTTCGTATCACAAGGCTACGTCTACTGCATGATAATTCAAGTATAGTAAGTATTAGTCTGCGACACTGCGAGCTCCCGCACGTGCTGTCGGAGTATTTTCTTGGCCTAATCTTAAGGAGTCGTGCGTTACCTTAATATGTATGTATGTGGAACTTTCCCGCTCAGTCACTCCCGCTCAAGACGGCGTCTGCGGCTGTTCTCGGACGCGGAGTCACGGAACTCTGTATCGCTTTTCGCGGTGTTAAGTCGGAAGATCCGACCTATCGCAACAGCGGCGGGCATCCTGATCGCTTGGTCCTGCGATCTGCCGGCCGCTCACACACACACACACACACACACTCTCTCTCTCTCTCTCTCTCTCTCTCTCTCTCTCTCTCTAGGTAATAGCCGGGTTACTTCCTTTTCCTTCCAACTACCTACCCCTTTCAATGCCGTCTACTTCACTCCTCACCAGGAGTACCACAGCCTGTGGGGATAGTGAAACGTATGACAGGCCAATCCCACGACTTGAGTTGGAATGATGCGCAGACGCAGACGCAGGCGCAAGACGCAGGTGCAGACACAGAATGCAGCGAACCTCCCCCCTGCTGATGTGTGTGCGCTCCCGGCATTTAAACCCCTAATCCCGGCCCGCCTAATTTGTGGTAGGTACCGGATGCCTCGTCTCTGCCTCATCGGGTGCAGCGCTGGTTGGCCGGCCCCCGTCGTCGATTAGGCTAAGCCTTGCGTGTGGCGCCCTCGACGTATGTATGTCTGGCGTAGATCTCGCCGTGCGCAGCGTCGGGCAGCATCGTCGTCGTCGTCCTCACAGCAGCAAATATATTTCCCGCTGCTGCGCGGGCGCCGTGCCGACCGTGCCGAAATACCCTTCACTCGCCACGACGTAGGTACAGTACGTGCATGCGTGCCATGATCGTCGGCCTGCCCTCCGCGTGTTGTATGTATGTATGTATGTATGTATGTATGTATATGTGTACGTGCGCATTTGCGTTCGCCAAATCGCGATCATGCTACCTCATAACATAACATAACTCCATACCTCCATACCTGCCCCCCATCTATCCTACCTACCACCTACCTACCGGAGAAGGGGGCAAAACGGAACGCACTGGTATGGAAGTTATGTGGAATGATCGCCCCTCCAAAAAAAAACTGCCGACCCCCCTTGCCCTTCTCCCCCCAAAGAAAAGGCAAAACAAACCAAACCAGGAACAAAGGAGGATTGTGAGGGCCGAAGGAAAAGTACGTCCGCATGCTGTGCGACGGCGCGCTCTCTGGTCCGGTGCGGTCGCAGTGGCTGGCTCCCTGCGCGATCGAGCAAAAGGGAAAGCAGGCGATCCGTATGTGTGCACGCGTCCGTGTGTGTGCGTGTGCGTTATGTGTGTCTGCAGTGTGTCTGCAGTCTGCGCTAGGAGACGCGCGATGGTCTCAGATGTTCGACGTCGTGCAACCCTCTTGTCTTATATAGACCCCCTGCGGGCCTTTTCCCCAGACGGACAAGCCGATATCGCTAGGAACTGGCATCCATATTGGGTGGAGGAGGGGTTGTGTTTGTGCTTCGCTTGCGTGGTCTTTCAGGGGGGCGGGGGAATTTATTTTGTTTTATTTATTTTTGTATTTTTGTTCTTTTTTTTTTTATCATTTCTCTTCGCCCCTTTACCGTCTGTGTGTTATTTCGCGACAAAATATGGTGATCGTCGAATGATCGATCTGAACTGATCATGAGCTGAGCTGGTGCGCGCGTTGCATCCCCTGAAACGACGTTGTGCTCCCCTCGCCCGGATCGAGTAAATAGAAAACTGTGAATGGGATTTTTTTTTTTAATTATTTTATTATTATTATTCCTCTCTTTGTTCCCGGTCGCACCCGCCCGGGGTCCCTGCTTGGCGGAAAGTTACGTGGAAGGATCGTTAGACGGACACACGACTGACAGGTGAGCATGTCGTGTAAGGACAATCGAAGCCCGAGGAGCCTTGTTTCAACGACCTGCCGCTTGTCATGTGATGTTTCTGGTTTACGGGTATGACATGCGGGCTGCGGTGGTAAGTGACAACGCACTCTGTTATGACGATTATTTCTTGCCGACCTCTCGCGCGCGTGAGTGCCAGATGCAAGGGACGGCTGCGGTTATGCGTGCGGATAGGGGTACCCGCGATGATTGGTTGAGTCAGGCAGTGAGGTGGCCATGATCAACTACGTGTCGTGGTCTTAAACCTTGGCTTCCTGTCGGCTTGGGTTGATTTAGAGGAGGCGGTTCGGGTTTTGTAAAATGGGTATTCTGGCCCTGACATGCCTGATCTACTTCCTTCATCTCCATGTGTTGTATTCAGGGTGTATATGTAGAGGCTGTTATCGGAGCATAGACCTGCGCTCAACCACGTGTGGCATTGAAATTAACTCTTACTTTCACCATAATGTCATTTCTAGGGTTCTCGAGCATGTTCAAAGTCTGTTAGAGATAGCAACTTCAGGTGATGTAGCTTGACTCGACGAGACTGGCCCCAGGCGATTAAGAGACATCATAATGTGTCATGAGAAGGTGAATTTGGTGTAGTCTGTGTCTCCATCATTATCATGCCCCTGAGTCCACATTTCTGCTGCTGTAAATGAAACTAGCTACGATGCCGCGACCAGTCATAGCGAATACATCCAAAATCATTTCGACTTATTCTCGGTTATTTTTCCAATGCTGGCTCCATAGTGATGACTCGGTTGCCGATAACCTGTGAGAGGTGAGGTTTTGTTATGTTGAGTTAAGCTCTTGACCGAGTCCTGAAACAGTTTGCTAAGCAGTGACATGGAGATTGGAGAAAGGGATCAAACTCCCTGTGATGCGGAGAGTTTACAGGGGTCAGGACTTTTCAGTCCGAGGTACTTTTTAACGACACAGGTCCATGATAATTGAGAACTGTATGAACAGCTATCCGATGGGCATTCAAGGCCCGAGGCCTATTCTTGTAAGCTAGTTGTATACTCTTTTCAGCCGGCTCTTATTGGCTATGCATAGCATCTTTCTATGGCTATATGTGAAGATATGGAATAGCTTTGATATTTTGGGTGGTTTATTAAGGTTTCCTAGAGCGATATAAAACCGTAGAGAAAAGACGAATAATATCAATATTTAGGGTGTAAACTTCTATGGTCATGACATGTCCCAAAATACGTCCAAGCTGGGAATAGACGCTATTTCCCTCGCCCGAATAATGAGCACAGTTAAATACTATTCGTGTTTTTGATGTGTATTATCGACGTAATACAGTTCCTGCTCTGATCCATCGTAAGGCACTTAAAAATGTATGATAGTCCTTATAGCGCTAACTTCAAAACTGAAGGTCTGGTATTTTAATATTAATATCCCATATAGAGCTTAATGATAACTTAACCGCATTTAAATCCTGATAACCACATATTGATTTGGCTAGCATCGTTATCTTATAATAGATCTAATTCTAGTTTCGCGAAAACATATCGCAACATTGGCTTTTTCTATTACGTTCATGACACTGAATAAGTGACAGAGTACTCGATATATACCACTCGAACCTTAGTTCCGATTAGGTAATGGGCTTCCTAGAACCCTACGGAGGCCAGGAGGTCCATAAGTGGAGGAGGCCTAATCTGACGGCCGTAATCTGAGGCGTAGATAGGTATAATTAAAGGATGAGACTATCTCAGAGTGAGAAAGAGATAGAGATCAATGGATTCCTATCCTATAAGTCACCATTCCCACTTGTCAAGCATTACCATTTAACACCCATACAGTACCTGAAATTAGTGGCATGGACCATGTGGCTAGCCAGAGATTGGATATTCGTACCAGTTGCCAGAATACTCCCAACAGCAGTCCGTAACGCTCATATCGAATTCCACCGGCAGCACTTCATCCGCATGTGATACGAACTTATCGCCGGCCTCTCCTAGCCAGTCTCTTAGTCTATCAGGGTGGACTCGTCTACTGTAAATTGTCCTCCATGAATCCATGGTCACCTCTTATAAACAGGAAAGTCTACATTTGAACCAAATGAGTTGATAACCTCTGGATGGCCCTCCCCCTTTCCTGTTTTCATGACTCGGACCCTTGGGCTTGAATGAACACCTAATTTTCGAAATCATTGACACCGTCACCTTCAATGAAACACCGGCGGGGATTGACATGTCACTAGTCCTATCCCCAGGATTCAAAATGTTAGCTCTTATGATAAATCCCTTTGAAAGTATAAGCTGAGGAAATAACTTTCAGGTCATTATGGTTCATGTAATGAACTTGGGTTTACCCAAATAACTGGATTACCTAAGATTACCCTATCTGAAATATAATGCTATTTCATGAGAACTAGATAAAACATTCCGTTTCACTTATGGCTAAGTTTTCCCATATAGTATATCCTGAATATGGAACTCTCATTATCGTTCGCTTGGAGACGATGGAGTTCTCTCACCGAATTCAATGTTAACCTCTGTCGTCCGCACAATGCCGTTGTATGTCATTATTTCCTCTTCACTAGTCGTCGGTGACTGCGACCGTATTTCTGTTCGTCCTTTCATATCTTTCAGCGCAAATGACGATGTGCCATACGAGCGATCGGCCTTTGAGCCGTTCTCGTACGTCCTTGGCTTAGAAATATTCCCAGAATCATTCACTACGTATCCCCCCCTTCCGTAGCGGTAATTTTGGTTTGTTGTTCCACGTACTGTAGAAAACAAGCGCGGAAACCAAACGATGAAAAGTGGACGGAGTGCCGGACCTGAGGCTGTAATTATGGCCAGGTTTGTTTCGACAGCGGAATACGTAAAGCGGATATCGTACGAATAGTCAGGTGCCATTGGGTAGAGAGAAGTTTCGATAATCCACAACAAGCGTAGAATGCTAACGACAGTGACACTGAACTTCACTTAGTGCCGAGACTTTTAGCACAAGAGTTGGACATAACTCACATTGCTCCCAGAAGAAACACTACCATTATGGCTAGTTTAATCCTAGAAGACATCTTCAATCCCATGAAAATCCAAAACGGGAGAGCAAGGACGAGCAAATCAGTAAAAATCGTCAAACTTGCGGTGGCGACGTAGAAGACTCCCGTATCGATGCATCTTCCTTGCGAGGCGGTGGTGATCCTCTCCCAGAAATACGGAATTGGACTGCATTGGAAGATGACTGTTAGAAAAATTCCAATCATCAATCCAATATTGAACACATTGAGAGCGTGAATAGAATATCTAATCTTTCTCTTTTGGCCGCCAATCCGTAATAGAAACAATAAGACTGAACTTTTGACGAGCGCGAGGATTGGATTATAGAGGATCTGAACTACGTAGTTCCACATCATTCCGATTCTAACGTCTGCTATCATGGGGACATCGTAGGCATGGACACCTAGATAAGCGGTCCGCATGGCTGCCATTGAAGAGGGTCAGCAATGTTCTTTATGAGCCTCAGTTTTAAATACATGGCCGGGGGTGATCTTGGTCTTCGCACCTACCCATGTAAGAACATCCGGTCTCAGCAACTGATAGCACCTTTTAGAGTGTAAGAGAGACTATTGATATGTAGATGAATAATAGGGATTCTAACCATCGCCACGCAAGCTAAGACATCATCTGTGGAATTGCATCAGCAACAGACCGGTGAGAGAAAACGAACCCCATCGAACTGTACTCACCCCATCCAAATTGCCTGCTTCTTGTCCTCTCATAGACTCTGAGACTAATAATGACGAGCGCAATGGCAGGGAAGAAGAATAAAATGAAGAAGCCACCCTGCTGAAGAGGCGAGTAAGGGTAAAGATCGGCAGTGTCTGCATGAGGCAAGCCAGGTCCGCTAACGGATTGTCGTCCAGCTATACTTGCCATGATTGAAGATGCAGAAGACTCCATTATGCTGTATATATCGGTCGCTGCTCAACAACATTGACAGATCTATCCAGAGACCAAGTGTGGTGTTTGTCTTGCTTAGAAATGGCCCCTATATAACTGCATGGCCTCAGCTGTTAGGATGACACTGCATGTAGGGACTATTAACAACTGTCTGGTAATCTCCCATACAATTTAAATTCACCGTTCCACGGCAGTCTCACATTCAGCCTCTTCGCGTTCGTTCGTCATACCCTCCGTTTTGGTTAAAAGCACTGTTTAGAGGAATCGGATAAGCTGTAGGTACATTCTCCTGTGCCAAGCCCTTCTGCATGGTAGATCAAAAGCTTCTCTGCATCTGGCCAAGGTTGCCATTTCGTCTCGACGGCATCCATGCGTGTAACCCAACTAGATTCCCCATTGGGACAACTCAGACTGTTGGTTGCTTTACCTGAACAGAGAAAAACTGAATTCTAGCGTTCCTGCAGGATAAAATAGTCATCGACGACTTATGCTTGGCCTAAACATCACCCTCGGTTTTTAGATTTTCCACTAATGACAGAAGATGATGAGAATCACGGATGATGATGAGACGTTGTGTCTCGTCTGCTTGCAACAGAGATTGATCTGAGCCGCTACGAGCACTCAAAGTTATATTAGTATAAGATGGCAGGTAATATGGCCAAGATCCCGAATACGCGTTCAAGTCAATATCGTTACGTAGCAACCCACCTAATGGCAAATTACCGTCATGTTTCGATGCTATCAACTGGGGGCCGATGCGGAGGAAGAGCTCGTGGGAGTATCTATTGAATACTGGAACGTAGTGCCCCTTAGGCTGCCTTTGTATCCCCCCTACCTAATCTGATGATATTAGCCGCTGATTTAGCAAAGGTAACTTACAGCGTTGTGTGAATGATTTATATTTAATTTTCTTCCGTCATTATAATTAGAGAGTGTTTTTTTTTAAATATATATATATATAAGAAAACTATTCTCAACAATTTCCTTTTTCTTTTTATAACAGGTAATGATTGAAAAAATAAAACCGGGAGATTTCCAACTAATTATAACAAAGAGGATTCATGATAATAAAATAACACAGCTTATATAATAAATAATTAATAGAATGAACATCCTTTAATGTGCCATATCCTTCTGACCTAATTTATGTGGCGATGGTATGATGTGTGCAGTGTTGGTAAGGCCTAGGTTTTGGAGAACTAGATATAATAACGCCTCTCTTGTTAGTAAAGCGTTGATAATCTCTCTTATTCGATTAGGAACGTTGAGAGAGTAGACATGCATTGGTGATCATAACCTCAAAATGACTTGGCATCCGAGATAATTCGCTGGCTTTTTATCCAGGTAATGTAACCGGCATGCAAGGGCCCCGGAAAAATAGAAGCCACCTTACAGCTGCATCGAGACGAGAGGGTGACCAGAAATATATTGAAATGAGTAAGTGCGTGAACGGATAGATATTCTATAAAATTCTTTCCTCAAAATCTTTGGCCTTATACTAGGTAGGTTTAGGATATCCTCTTCAACATTTAATCGATAGACATGTCCCAGGCACTGATCTCTACGTCCTAATAAAAGTTAGTTATTTCTTCCCTGTGATCATCTTGATTGATCAAAACCTCGGACTTTGTTCTTGTGAGTACCTAGCGAACCCGTCTACTGGGTGCTTGCCGTGCCTGTAGTACAACTGCAGGAGGGTCGCCCCATGCTCAGCCAGTCCTAGTTCTCCATGAGCCCAACGTCTGCCTTTGCTAGCCCTTGTATTCCGTCTACGTGTAGGCGGATAGTGAAACTACCTCGTCAGAAATTTGTAATCGTTGCATTAAGTATTTGGGAAATTGTAGTACTGATCCAGGTTCGAGTTTTTTTCCTTTCCTTACAAGGAACAGACCTAGGCAATTTACTACCAGCCAAAGAATAGCCAAAAGATCTAGAGGTAAGGGGTGATATATGTATATAATATATCTAAATTGCTAGACAACTTTTGTTTTGGTTGCTTTTCCACTGTGGCTTGGGATTTTCTGTTCACCTTAAGCCATATTAGCACCGCCAAGATTGTCGGCGGCCTGGCCACTCCTAATAACGATGACCGCGTCTAGGAGACTCGTTGCGGCTGCTATTCTGCTTCCTCTGCTACCTATCGCCTATACCGAGACAATTATCTTGGGCAACTTGACAGTTGGTAAGCTTGCCAAAGGCTGAAAGCTAAAAACAACTTCTAAATCCTAGTCTAGATGCCAATGAGACCACAATCGCCCCTGCTGTGGCCAGCGTCGATGCACAGGCATCAAACTCAACCGCGGATCTCTTCGCAGAAGAGACGCTACAGTTGACCGATGCTGTCATTGCTAACCTCACTAATTTAAGATTGTCAAACATCACGTTATTCAGTTTTCTGGACGAGTCAAGCGTGGAGGCCTTATCGAAGCAGTTTCTGTTTAGCAAGTGTAAAACATATCCAGGCGACTATCTTTGGCCTTCGAAACTCACCTGGGAGCTGTTCGATCTTCTACTTGGTGGAGCTTTGATTGATACAGTCCCATATGCAGCTGCTTGTTATGGCACATTTGGGAATTATGATCAGGCTAAGTGCGACTTCATCACTAATAACTGGGTTAATGCCTCCATTTACCAGTATGACATCGCATGAATATGAAGGTACATAGTCCTAACCGTTGCTAGCACCGAGGATCCTACATCGATAAATGCAGTGCTATTTCAAGGCGAAACGTGCTTACCACCGGCTCTCATGTCACCGCCTGCATGCAAATTGGGTGGCTATCCCGCCTATTCTGTTGCCGTGAGGAATGTTGCTCAAATCCAGCTGGCGGTGAACTTCGCTCGCAACTTGAACCTTCGCTTGGTCATCAAGAACACTGGTCACGACTTCAGTGCGAAGTCAACAGGAATGGGCGCATTATCTATCTGGACCCACAATCTCAAGAGCATCCGATTCATCAAACACCACCGAGAAGGCTCTTATCTTGGCCCTGCCTTCAAGCTTGGTGCCGGTGTTCAGGCTTTCGAGGCTTACGAGGAAGCGAAGTCTCATGGTGTTACTATTATTGGCGGTGAGGGTCGTGTGAGCCTGATGACACCCTCATGGTGAACCGGAATGCTGACCGGCCTCCTTAGACCGTTGGTGTGGCGGGAGGATACATCCTTGGCGGTGGACACTCCCCCCTATCTAGCCTTTACGGGATGGCTGCCGACCAGGTGTTATCAATGGAAGTAGTTACTGCTGACGGCCGATTTGTTACTGCAAGCGAGAACAGTCACCCAGATCTATTCTGGGCTTTACGCGGTGGCGGCGGGTCTACTTTCGGAGTGGTAACATCGATTGTCGTCAAGGTATATCCAAAGATCAAGGTCACTACTTTAACATATGTGTTAGCGACAGGCCCGAATGTTACATCTGAGCAGTTTTGGGCCGCCCTGCGCGCATTCTTTGAAGGATTTATCACCTACACCGATGCTGGTAACTACGAGTATTTCCGAATTTCAAGTCTTGGTGGCGACCAATTCTATTCTGACATGGGCCCATGGTTTGCCCCTGGCATGACTGAGTCTCAACTCCAATCTCTTGTTGCACCATTGTTTGCCAAATTCGAGACATTGGGCGTAAAGGTCAGCCCGACATACACTGAGTATGACGACTTCTACGACGCTTGGTATGCAAACTTCCCGGTCGAGCCTTGGGGAAGCAATTCTATTCGCCAAGGAAGCCGTCTGTTTCCAAGGCTGAATTGGCAAGACCCCAAAAAACTGAACGACACTTTCGACGCTATTAAAGGGGTGGTTGAGGATGGCGGATATATAATCGCATTCAATATCGCAGCCGCGCCTAAGACGGGATACCCAGACAACGCTGTTGACCCAGCTTGGCGGAGCACAGTGATGCATGCTATCATGGCGACATTTTGGAATGCTACGATGCCTGAGGACGCTATTAGGAGATCGAGCGATAGGTTGACGTTCGACTGGATGCAGCGCTGGAGAGATGTATCGCCTGGCGCCGGCGCCTACATGTCAGAGGCTGATTACATCGAGCCTGAATTCACCCAGGCTTTCTTTGGGAGCAAATACCCAAGGTTATACCAACTTAAGCAGCGGTATGACCCCTTTGGGGTGTTCTATGCTCATTTAGCTGTTGGTTCGGAGAACTGGAAAATGTCAGAGATGATAATGGGGAATTTGCCGTCACAGAACAGTAAATTATGTAGGACATGAATAACTAGTTATATCATTTTATCAACTTAGATAGACCTAGAAACATGCATGTATAAGTTGATATAACAGTATGTTTGCTAAACTCTGTATTTGGGTGCGATGCATATGACTAGATATGTTGTTCGGTGGCCCTTTAGTTCTCATATTACTATGTAAGGGGTTAGTCATTGACCAATGGTATTAGACGAAGTTGCAGGTAGGTGATTATAACATGTTGGACCAATCTGTCCATAACAATTACTAATATTCATCCGACAGCTAATCCCCAGTCGTGTGCTTGAGTGTCTATCTTTAGACAACGCAACTCTCGCAACTTAGCTTACACGAAGGTATATCAAGTTGTAAATCTTGTAGATTGTCCAAAAGACGGTAAATTTCTCGAAATATTTGCTATCGGTGCGTCACGAAGTCATACACCAGAGTCTAAGATCCGTAGCTTTAACTCATAGTGATCATTAATTCAAACTTCAAATATCCAACCTCTAATCCCAGAACGCGCGCAACAAAATCTTGACTCTCTAGATAATAAGACCATCAAGGTAATAGACCACGTGGGTTGATTGTGAAATAGATTATCACAACGTCTTCTTAAACGCAGTCTTCAAACTCAATGTCCGAGTTACCATCGAATTCTAGTGGACCTATGCACATCCCAGTGGTGACATAGTCCAAGTCTTCACGTGGTAGTGCTGATATGTCCCTGTCAGGATCGTTTTCCTGGTAAGCGAACTCATTCTCCGGGTCGTATGAAAATATGCCCGAGTCTTCGTGATCTTCATGGGGTTGTTCTCTATAGAACGGCTTGGGCCCACTTGAGAGGTCGCGTAATCCCTGCTGCAAAAGTCTAGGGTCGATACTTTGAGTCTCAGGGGGACCAGCCGGTAAAGCCCTGTCCTGTGGCCCCCTCATCATCTCTTCCAGAGCCTGCTTGCGTAAGGTCGAACAGATGGAATGACGCAGGAGGGATAACTGGAATCCAGGTTGGTGGCCTAGTTCCGTTAGATTGATTTTGTGAAACTAATGGTGTTGCTAGGAAACTTACAGGCTCCTGGTATTACGTTTACCGAGTTCGTCCCCCAAAGAGCGTGACAAATTTTGTCAAAGCATTGAGATGGTGTTCCTTTGTCTCTTTGGAAATTAAGCTGTCGAAATGCCGTATCCTGCTCCTTACTCAGCCACTCTGGCTCAGCGTCCGTGAGTTCTTTGCGTGGTCCTTTGCATTTGGCCATATGATTCTCTTTCTCCTTGTCGATGTTTTCGATTGTGCACTTGTTAAATCGAAGTCTACAGTTCTCACAGCCAAAACTAAGACTGTGTACCCGTCTAATATGCTCCCTGTAAATATGTTCAGCACCGGTGTCATGGGCATCAGGAGGGGGGCCGCCAACATCAACTTCCCAATATCCTTGAATCCTACGCCCTGTGTACATGCTTTGTGAACGTGTCGGTAGCGGAGAGGGTTATGTTTCCAGCAAGGACACGCTAGATAATCCTCGTATTCCTTTTTGTATGAGATCTGAGCTATATGCTCATTTATGATCCCAGACAAGACATCCTCGAGGCCATTGCATTGCCCTCCCTGAGCCATAGGCGAGGGGCTTGGCGCGCGATGGGTGTTGGTTACCCTGGTTCTTTTCGTCGGCATTATAAATGTCGGGTAGGACTTGAGTCTGAAGATATTGCTCTGACAAGTACAACTATTTTATCATGAACTCTTTCCTGGTGTGTCCTTTTGGATGCGTTAATGTCAGTTGAGCTCGTGGCTAACATGTGAGAAATAGGCGGACTAGGACAGCGCATCCAATGTTCGATGCCTTGTGAACCCGTTTGGTCTTCCTTGGATTGTATTGCATACACACTCTGTTGAAAAGGGAATACGGACGTCCTGTTGTAGACGTCAGCATTGAGTTCTGAAAATGGTGGCTGATGAAAATCAACTAGAGTGAGCTTTCAAAACACGTTGAAAAGAGGCACTGAATATCAAAACCCTACACTGCACCTTACATATCATTGGTGGCCGACTAACGGATTTGGCACAAAAGATGTTGTCAGTATCAACCATTTCGCCTGAAATAAGTCACAATATTCGATTTATATAGATAAGCTAGATCTCATTCACTCATCATCGCACATGCGATTCTAAACATCCCTGTCATGACTTGACAGCCTTACGCATATCAATGGAACACACTGCGTGTTAGTTCTAACCGTATTCAGCATTCCGAATATATGAAAATATTTTCACTAATCTCATTTTAGGTTACAAAATGGTTCCCGTTGATTTAGACGAGTTATGAAACAACGGATGTGTTTTCTAGTCTATAGTCGTCCACGATACTTAAAAGAGCAAGCGTATAAAAGACGCCACCTCACACTATCACGTCAAAAATCCATACTAATTGCTTAACCCTCAGAAAAACTTCATAAATATACTAGCAGCCTTTCTGATACTTATTCTTGTGAGATTAAATAAGTCCAACAAATTTACCTACTTAACGCAGTTTTCACTACTCCCAGTAGCCCTGTGAGGAGGCGGTTCAGGGCCACGGCAGAGACACTATAATATCTCATTTGAAAAGCTACCCGTAGCTATTTATTTTATGTATCTAACTACACGTCCTAGGACGGATAACATATATTGTGAGCGCCTCAATGGAACAAAGTCTCGTGCCATCAGAATCCATAGGTACGAGTTGTGACTTTTATTATTTGGTTTAATACTGAAATCGCCAAGCAAAAGTTACGTATGTTTTATTATCTTAGGTTTTAAACAACTTAATAGAATTTTGAATACCTAGCTTGGTTCAGTATTAACTGAATCTCAGGGATTACCTCTGTCCGTTCTCACACTCGACAAATAGTCATGGCGATTCGTAGTTCCATTTCCTCTTACAACTTGATCAATCTCACGGAGCCAGAGTCACAGACTTCACAATGCCAGTGTGAGCTACTGCGGTGTCGAGTCTTGTCTCCTATTTTTCTAACTGGAACGCCTTCGTACCCACCAAGTCTTTACCCTGAGGAAACGGCCCAGTTACACCATCTTCACAGATTGTACTATGCCTGCTCGCTCATACATCAACTTCCCCTTGAGCAAAATGTTCTTTCATATGACCGCAGGGACTATGGGTTTTAAATTGTACCCCATTTATGCCCACCGCGGCGGCGAACCCAGATGGTGCTGCTCACATGTGACAATTGGGACTCCTGCGGCGGCATAAAATTCAAGACGGCATGGATAGCACCGAAAGCCTACAGGACAGCTGCGTCTACCGTCTCATCTCCTGTCATTTTCACCATCTCGATTCTTACATGCTCAACTCCTTTTCGTTCCGCCCCATAGCGATCACACTCGCACCCATAGCGCTGCCAGCCTGGATGTCTGCGCCTCCGAACCTGCCGGTGGCAGAACACACGGCGGCAGTTTTGCCGGACTCGAGCTTGAGAGGTATCCCGAAGGCCACCGTTCGGCACAAGCAGGTAGCTGGAATACGCGAGATCCCAGATCGAGTAGCCCAGACTCCCGCACAAGCGCGCTTCGTCGAGCGCGATGCAGTTTTCCAGCGGCACCCTGGCCTATTCGGCGAAGGTTCCCTCGTGCCACACCTCTCGCATCGGCTTCCTGTTATCCTCGGTCGAACCCTTTTGGATAGTGGTCAGGAGTACGACTTCCGGGTCGTCGCGCCCGTGGATGACGCAGTCGATCCGGACCAGCTATCCGGGCCTTAGGACGGTAGCGTCTGGTCTCGTGGCCGTGAAATGTTCGATAGCGCCGCAGCCACGCACGACCGGGATGAGGAGAGGGCATTGACGGACCCTGTCGTACACTTCTCGCTGGTATGACAGTACTCCCGCCGCGTACCCGAACGATGGAGACTGGTCTACGGCGTTGAGACCTCTTTGATCTGCAATCCATCCTCCCTGTTTTCGTAAGCTTTACGCTGAGAGGTTAGCTATGGAGTAATCAGAAATCTCCGTATATACACCGCCGAGAATTTCGCATGTCTAGTAAGTCGTCGAAGTACTCCCGAAGCATTGTAGGAGCATCAGAAGTAGGTACGGTGTATTTCCGACATTCTCCGATGCTAGAATTATCAGGCGAGTTCATGGATTATTCTGGAACCCGGGCGAGTGACATATTGTATCAATATCGTTGAGACGACAGTCGTATTCATAAACGCCTATTAACTCTAGCGGTTTGGGAGGCACAAATTAGCTATTCTCAAGAACATCTAGAGTAAGGGAAGACTGTAACTCTATTTTAACTACGCAGAGGTATATCTATTTTATGCCATGCCTTAGTTCAGTCATCCAGGGGCACTGTTGAGGGGAGAAAGGTATAGAAAACTAGGGGATAAGATGACAGCAATGGGATAGTTGAGGAGACGTTTACGCATGATTAGGTTTTATTCATACACAGCTATGATATAATTAATCACTGAACTCTTTTCTTGGCTCTTTATACGTCCTTATATCAATTGAGGCCCAGCTAGATGTGGCCTTAGGGCTGGTGATGTAACTATTAACTAGCATACAAACCGCATAAACAGGCGAGTGGTTAGGATTCCGGTTCTTGGGCCTTCGGTCCCTGTGGACCACGGCCTTCTGGGTGGAATAGATGCTAATGGTTGTTGATTAGTGGCTTGAGACCATTAACGTCACTTATAATGTGGGCCTAGGTCTTAACGTGCAAGCACTCTATGTGCGGCTTAAAATCCATAAAATGCTATATCGGGCATTGAATATTACGTGTTTCCTTCTTGGAAACATGACGCCTAAGAGATTCTACGATACATTCTACAATACGGCTGCCTTGAGAAGATGTGGTCTTCCATCCTATAATTCTTAATCTTAAGAGATGGTACAATCCCAAGTCACCCAATGAATACATCAAGTCAGGCCAGGTCAAGTTAATTAACTTTTTCAATCGACTTAAGACTATTCCCAGCTGAGATTGATCATTCAGGCACCGAAATACACCTCGAGTTTGTTGTTATTGTTGCCGCTGCCCCTGAATTTTTTACCCCTTAATCTGTTGTTGTTGGAAGGTATTTTGATACCAGGATTTAGGGAAAAGGACGGCTTAATGGAAGCAAGTTAGTTACTTATAGCCATTTCATGAAAACAATCTCATCGTTAGATGGCCTGGCATATTTAGGTGCTTGCTGGTATGATAATAGTCGGTCTTTAGCAGGGGTGACGGTATAGGACATCAGGCGGCTGAAAGCTAAATAAGGAACACCAAGAAATTATTAGGATAGGTTACTGATATGTGTGAAAATAATCTCAACATACTTGAAATGTGTCAGGGTGATTTATTTAATATAATTTCACTTTGGACAACAGTTTGGCTTGACTTTTTGCATATGCTGAAGTCACCGCTGCTGAATAATGACGGATCAAGCTGATGTCAAGGGTGTAATACCAATATCCCACCGCTGAAGATCAAGCATACCGTTAAACGGCTATTTGCGCGATGTTATTCTAGATAGCTATAGAACATCTTAACGCATGCCATGGTAGGAGAGCTAGTGTACTCCTAATTCGCCCTGGTCCCCATAGGAAGCGGTGCTTAATTGATAGCTAGAGTAAGACTATATGGACACATTGTCGATTTGAACAAGCCTGGGGAAGGCAGACGTGGGCTCCCGTAAATATTAAGTTGCGACTAATAGAGAATAGCATTATCGTGAATATAGCTAAAGACATTGTGTTTTTCATCGCGATAACGTAATGTCTCATACTTACATAATAAGACTATCGAAGTGATTCTAATGACCATTAGACTGTTTGTATATGTCTACTACGTACACGTACGGGTATTTGAAAGCCTGATTCACGGGTTTATGTATGGCGCTAAGCTGTGAAATCTGGGGAAAGAAGAAGGTTCCTACCAACTCCGGCTAACTGGTTAACGCTGATTGGATGGAGGGGAGTCCAGGGGTAATTTCATCGCAAAATGACGGTATACACGTAAGTATCCACACTACATGTATTAGAGAAAAGCAGGGGTTTGGGGTATGAACATTCCGCGCGAAAGACCAGAGATGTGGTGCAAATGATGAGCTAGCTAGACATCGATCCTGTAGTCGATGCCGCCTTAAACTATATCGACATAGATGACTGAATTCTGGCTGGATGTGTTTACTGACGATTTAGATGCTCAGCTTTGAGAGTGGGAGACCCTTTCTGCAGAGCCAAGATTTCAGTGAGATAACGGGGTTGATGTCTTTTTGAGCCTTGTAGCCTTCGATGCACAATCTTTTTGAACTATCAAGCAGATTCTTAAGTGTGCCTATATGAGATGTAGGCTTATACTTTGCCGTTTTCTTTGGGACTGTCTCATCGTGGGAGCCGGTTGACTGGTATGTTGGAATTGTCTGCATCTATAAGTACATAGATGGGGGTGGAAGCTCACGGTGATTGACTAAACGATAGCAAGAATTTACCTAGGTAATGAGTTGTCAGGGGAGACGAGATGATGAGAAATGATGAATGATGGCACCCGCATGGCAGCCCCTAAGGTTAGTTTCGTTACCGATAGTACATATGTAGCCTTTCGTCTCGTGACCATGACGGATGAGACGAATTAGGCATCTTTAAAGTTACATCTACTAGTGATGAGGCTGACGGTGCATTACGCATGAGGTATGAGACCATGTGCCCAACTATAAAAGAATCAGGTGTTAGCTCCTATCGATGTACATAGTAGTATGAAGTTAATAATAATAGTTGGACATCGAGCGTCTCTCGTCGACCTTACAAAGGCTGCGTGTCAACATCGGTGGTCGGTCTTTAACTCTGCGACAAATCTGATCGATTGATCAGCTAGGAAGTACTGTGACGTACTATAGAAAGAGAGTTTGACGGCAAGGCGCATTGCATCAGTCGGCTGATGCTGGGTAACCTTAATTAATACTTTGTTGCTGATTGCAGCTCCCTTCATCCAGTGTATCTGACGGAATTCAAGCGGTGACCCTGGATGATAGCCTACTTGGGAGCTGCTCCGGTATCAAATAGGAATTCATTATTAGGGTGGGATAGCCAAGATTGTCAACAATAAATTTAATCAATGTGATCTGACAAGCATCAAAGTCCGTCTGCAGGTAGGATGTAGATGTGTATGTACAAATGTGAACGTGTACGAAGATGCGGATGCTGTGCTATGTATTGTTAAGATTGAGTCCATATCAATTCAATCAGGTCGAGAGAAGAACTGCGTAGGGAGATTACATAACTGGATAAGTCGCGGCTTGGCAGATTGCAGGTAATATGTAAGGTTTGATTAGGTAAGTTACAGGGGATCAGAACGGACTTGTAACCCACCGACTCCCGATACAGAAGAGGAATTTGAGACTTGTAGCCAAGACAACCAACCGAGTCTCTTCCTGACATACGTGGGCCTTCACCGTTGACGTGGTTATGTATGCTCTTCTACTCTATCGGCTGACAGTTAAGGGCGAAGCCGACCAAAGCTGAACGTTATGGGCGTTCAATGGCGTCCTGGGTATCTACCGATTCTCGGTCTCTTAAGGCTCAAGCTTCCTACTACAGCCGCCAAGTGGCTTGAGCCTCCTTAACAACTAACCATGTAAGCCTGTATCCCTATTTAGGTATTGCGTACGAAGTAGTAGTAGGTATTTTGCTCCTAGATCACCCGCAAGTGCAGATTCTAAATCCACCATGATCTGGGGTAGTGGAGCTACAGTAAGCACTTCCAATACTACCCATATTCGAAAATGCACGACGCATTTTGAGACAACGAACGAGTGGTTCAACACTGTTGTCTCGCGTACAACTGCCTGGTCCTGGACAAGGAGGGGCATTGCCTGGTAATCGGAACTCAATTCCTTTACAAGCAATGCCATTCATTCCCATTGCATTATCCCCCATCGCTGCCTCGGTCTTCGGGACCGATCACCATATATAATCAATCCCCTTGAAGATCGGCCTGCAGCCGTATAATGCCGAATATCCTCGCGAGCATCTGATATCTGACAGCAGCTCGTGAGTGGCCGCCATGCTTCAGACGAAGAGCCAAGTTACGCATCAAACAGGCAACAGGTTCTTTTTCGTCCGTGTTCACATTACGTACGTGAAGTTAGCCGTGGTGGGCTGTGGTCAAGTTGTAACGGAGACGGACAGTCGGCCCCCCGCGATGATGTGCCGCGCATCTACGTAATAAGATTAGCTAGTCTGATGTGGCGTTTACTCGTATCAAACCACGTTCCAGTCTTATTCAGTTTCTAAGACGACGGCTCCAAAGTAGTCTGAAGGCTGTAGGGCACAACATGTACCACGGTTACTCCTAAAGTCTGGACCCTGAGGGGCGTGTTATAGTTTCTATCTAATGTGCGAACACAGCAAGAGTAGATGGGATGAAACTTGTCATTGCTCATCTCATGTTGCTTATAAACATGGCGGTTTTCTCTCGGGTATAATAGCTACCTATCTCTAGACCCCTCCCTCGTCGATTTTGCCCCCCTTCTTCATATTGCCTGCAAGTCGATCTATTTTATTTGTACTACACTCACGTTCCTACAAGGATTCGTAACCAATGCTATCCCACGAAGTCATCCACCCCACTACACCCTTGTGGGGGAATAAGAGAGGCCAAACTTCCCAGTTGCTCCCCGTGATCATGCCAAGAACGACTACGCACAGCTCACACCTTTATTATGATGTGCCTGTCGCCATCATACCTGTGATCAGCTCCGTTCTTCTTCTTATAAGATTCTACCATTGGCACCTCCACCAGTACTACCAGCTACTCAACCTCATCGACGACACAATGGAACAGACACTACTACGGTCCTCTAAGACTGAAGGCCCCACTACCTTCACACAGTTCAACCGGCTTCCTCCCGAACTACGCATAAAGATATGGCAACATGCTATGCCGGAGGCTCGAACAGTTGTCGTTAAATCTCCTTATGCCAATCGGGGGTTTACATCCAACTCACTAGAAGGGCCACTACTACAACCACAAGACCAAGAGGAAAGCTGGTACTCTACCACACAGATTCCTGCCCTCTTGCATGTCAACGCCGAGGCGCGATATGAAGCTCTTAAACACTACAAAATTTCGCTTGGAGTGGGAAACACAGAACCGCGAATCTACGTAGATTTCAGCCGAGATACCCTCTTCTTCGGCAACTCGGAGCTCAAGCCCGAGTGCTCGCCCTTATGGGCGTCGACGCGGGACCTGAACCAGGTACGACGTCTCGCAGTTGTACCCGAAGGTGCATGGAGGATATTACGGTGGAGGAAGGTGGAATTGGATTCCCTGGAGAAGATGATCTTCGTACACGACACAGACAACCTTGAGCTGGGGCCCCTGCCCCAGCTGATCGAGGACGTTCCCCAAGAGGTCGAGACAGAGCTCGAGGAACAAGAAGCTCAAGGTCTAGAAGAATTAGCAGCATCGCTAGAATCACAGAAAAACGCGCTAGACCCCATGAAGAAGCGGATGCAGGAGGCGCGCGAGGAAATAAATACGCTGATGATGGTGCTACCGACGCAGTGGGAGAAGGAGCCAGCAGTGTCGACGGCAGTGTTCAGGAAAAGCCGCGGAGATAGATGGCGCTGTTGATTTGTTTGTTGGTGATACCTATACTAGTTCCTTAGATACCTACCAGCAGGCTCAACATGTCTTACATACATGTTGTCTGAGATGATTTCGTGCTACCCTAAGAAGAAAAATAAACCCTATTCAAGAAGGAAAGTTCCGAGCGTGTTCGACGACATGAGACAAAAATCGATCGTCTGATGATGCAATTGGGCGCTGCGGCTCATGGGTAGACACAGACAGACAAGGGATAAAGCATATCATATCGTCCAAACTTAGTTAATCCTCAGACTGCCTGGTTCTATGTATGTATGGATGTCTCGCTCTCAAACATAAGCACAGCATGGGACACCATCCCTCCCTGGTTCCAATTGGTTTGCTTCACATATGTAGGTACCTAGCCTAGCTAACCGTGTCCTACGTAATGGCCTGCATATGCTCTCTCGGTAATGGAAGGACCTCAAGCCTACCTACTGTATCTCTTGAAGTACAATCGAGGAGCACGACATAATTATCCCATGCCGTTAACCGCTCGCCGCTGCACGCCACGACGACTATAAGAAAGTCCCTGCCCTATCCAATCCGACCGGCGACGGCAATGCATCATGCATGCGACCCAGGCAGCCCGCCCCCCAGCAGCGCAACACTTCCAACTGAATTCCAGGTCTCAGACATCGTGTCTTCCGCGTAAACCTTCTACGCGGCCCTGCAGGCTATGATGTACCCCGTGCATAACGTAGCCCTCAATCAATGGACTGACTTGTCGGCGCCGATCGGGATCTCTGATTTGAAGCTTCTTTAGCAATTGATTGATTGATTGATTGATTGATAATGGAAACATTCTTTGTTACGGGATTTGCGTGCACACCTCGCCTCTTCCCTTTCGTAGAATCGTAGAAGCCGATCCTCCCCCTCCTCCTTCTTGGGAAAGTCGAGCCAACTGAGGAAAATCCCTCCCCCTTTTTCTCCTGCCCTCCCCCTCTTTTCACCGGTTGCACCCTCGCCGAGAATTCATGTGTAGATCACCACATCATAGGTTGCGATGCCACCGCATCATGTAGGTAACGCGAGACATGCGTATGCGTGCGTACGTACCGGAGACGGTTCCGGCCACTGTTATCTCGCGCCCTTCCTCCCCGGCTAGAGCTTGCTTTGGGGGGTATCAGCGCTCCCGCCGAGGTACGTCTGTCCGACCTTCAGCCTAGCGACGGCGCCGTCGACCATCTCGCGGACGATCTCGGCGGCGGGCTGGACGGTGTGGATGGCGCCGGCGACCTGGCCCATGAGGTGGGGGAAGTCGATGTCGCGGCCCTCGTCGAGGTCGCGCTCGAGGGGCACGACGCCGGCGTCGCAGAGCTCGCGGATGCGCTCGGGCCGCTCGTGCCAGCGCGCGATGTACGCGTTGGTGCGCATGCGCAGCGGGCGGCCCGACAGCACCAGCGTGCGCTGCGTGTCGTCGAAGCCGCACCCCAGCACGCTCTCCTTGTGCTCGTCGCTGCAGTTCGCCTCGGCGCTCGCCACGAACCGCGTCCCCACCCACACCCCCGCCGCCCCCTGCATCAGCGCCGCCGCCAGCCCCCGCCCGTCCGCGATCCCGCCCGCGGCCACCACCAGCGCCGGCGACGAACCCCCCAGCAGCGCGGGCCGGTACCGCGAGGCCACGTCCGCGACCGCGGGGATCAGCACCGTGCCCGCGACGTCGCCGGTGTGGCCGCCGCCCTCGCCGCCCTGCGCGCACACGAGGTCGACGCCGAGGTCGAGGGCCTTGACGGCGTGGCGCGGGTGGCCCACCATGTTCATGACGAGGATTCCGGCGGCGTGCAGCTTATCGATGACGTGCCGCGGGGGCACGCCGACGGCGCTGACGAACAGGCGCGCGCCGCTCGCGATCGTGATGTCGATCAGCTCGTCCAGCTTACCGCCCGTGTAGTCGTGGTTGGTCTTGCGGGCGCCGCCGCCCACTTGTGGTAGGGCTAGGTCGATGCCGAAGGGCAGGTCCGGCGACGCCAGGTGCGCCTTCAGCTCCGCGATGATCTCACGTAGCTGCGACGGCGTGTACTGGAACCCCCCGATCACGCCGAGCCCGCCCGCGTTCGACACCGCGGCGGCGAGACGCCCGCCCGACACCCGCGCCATGCCGGCGAGCATGATCGGGTGCTGGATCCCGAGGAGCGTTGTTAGTGGTGTCGTTATGGGACCTTTCTTGGGGGACGTCATGGCGCTTTGCTTTTCCGGGTAAGTAAGATAGAGTAGGTTAAGAAGGTAAGTAGTGATGTTCGGGGTCCGAGATGCTGGCTACGTGCTATGTATATATATATATTTATGTATGTGTGTTTATGTAAGTATGTTTAAAATGAGGTTGTCCGAGGGCGGGCGTCCTGCGTGAAGCGGATGTAACCTAGTGGAGGTGTGTCTTACCCTCCAGTGTTGGTTGATACCTAAGATGAATGTGTTGAATGCAAGGGCGAGAACGCTGCGCTAGAATACGCTACTAAGAAAGGTACACACACGATGGTTGATAATCAACTAAGCTGAGTAGATTGGAAATTGGTCAAGGAAGCATGTTACGATGGCTGCCTGGTTGGTTGAGCGTGTATTTAAGTGGGAAAGATTGAGCAACGGCTGACCTGGGATTACTACGTAGGCACTGAAGCGATGTTCTTGTTAGTTACAACGTAGGCCGGCTGTGGCAGTGTGGTTCCCCAGGTTCTTCTAACAGCGGAGTTCGGAGTCCAGCCGTTGGGAGTGGGGTGCTCGGGTATTGCGGAGAACATTGAAAGATGCCGAGGCATCCTTCAAACAGCTTGAGGATCTCCTTCATATATCCATCCATTCATCCAATTAGCGGTGTATCGTCTGTAAGTGTGTCGTTGGTCTCATTCGTGCACTTCTGCCTAGACTTCTGCATTATTAGCTAGCTCTTGTAGCGTCATTTGAACTGCTTCAGGAGCAGTGTCGTTGCTCATCCGCACTATAAGTCTTTATAGCATTGTCTTGAGTAGACTTCGCAGATACTGTCTGTAGCCCGGCCTGACGACCGTGACTCTGATAAGGTATATTACGCTGTCTATGTAAATGCCCGGCCTATGATACCAACGATAACTCCAGATTCATACCTAGATACACATACCTAAGCCAATAGTTGCCTGCTATAAATAGATAAGTACATACATACCACTAGGATGGTATGTCGTTGAATCATAATATAGACACAAAGTTTATACATGGCCCATGGAGGATTTGATTCCTCCACATTCCAGATCTCATGCTGAGATACGCCGCATGTGGGTAGTGAACAAATTGGTTCGGCATGCAACTCCCAGCAATGCTTCGTTGACGGACGGTGATCGTTTGATGCTCAATATGCTGTCACCGAAAGTATGGTAAACGGGCGGGTACGAAGTGGCCTTCCGATCTGTCGGGGGATGTTGGGGTGGCTGAGGATGGTGGTCGATCTTCTCGTTCCGCAGATCTCGATTCACCCTCGGCTTGCTCGTCGTCTGCGGCGTGCTCCAAAATCGCTTGTTCTGGAACTGGCACTTCCTCCACCTGCACTATGGCCGACTTGACCTCCCGGACCGATTCAATCTCGAGGTTTTCTCGACTTAGCCCACGTCGGAGTGCCAAATCTGCGGCGGCTTGTCTCCTTTTCTCGATTACTTCATCTTCTTCTCTTTCTACTTGTTCTTCTTCTCGATGTAGGTCCTCTAGAGATTGGGCCGAGCGCACCGCTGGACTAGGCGGAACAGACCCCGATCCTAGACTGGGTCGTAATGATGGTCTTGCTGAATCTACCGTCGTCCTCGAGACGCTTCGATGTGCCCTTCCTGCTATTCGCTTCCCTTTGCTGCTCTTGGTCTTGTTGCTTGAATGGTCATCTACGTGATCGAGCGCGATGGTGAACTCGTCATCCAACGGAACCGCGTCTTCATCCCCTTCTCCGTCGCTTGGGAAAAGATCACCCCGTGATCGAAACGAATCGCTCGTGTCTCCACTGCCTGACGTCCCGCTCCGCTTCCTACCGTTTATGGGGATCTTGTCGGGCTGCGATTCGTCGTCGTGTCGGCCTAATAATGGCTCATGTTCCCCATCTAACACTTGTCTCGACGCTCCGGGATGCTCTTGTAGATTTGCTGCACTAGGTTTGTATCTCAAGGTACCTCCAATCTTGAACGGTAGACGACTCAGGAATCCGAGGGGTGCGGTACGCGGGATGATGGTCGGGTCTTCTTGGCCGCTAGGCCTCCGCCGCGCACCTCTCGTGCCGTAGCTCATGCCGCGATTCCTGCCCCTCGGCTGTTCGTGTATCTCACCCGATCCGACTTTTCTCTTGCCCGTGCCTGCCAGCAGGTGGTCCCAATCTTCGCTTCGCCAGCCGCCGAGAAGTCCACTCCCCCCACCCCCTTGATCCTCGCCAAACTCCTCGTCCCAGTCATCGTAGAAATCGAATATATATTCAGCATTTCCTCGCGCCTGTTGACGATCTCTGGCCCGTCGCGCCCGTTCTTCGCGGCTGCCGAGGCACACAGACGTGCAGCTGTCCAGCGCCGAGGCGATAGATCCGAGGCACGGGTTGATGTAGGTGTGGCCGAAGCTCCAAATACCGGCGGCGGCATTTTCGGTAACTGTCTCGGTCGTTTGGGAGATCTGGTTCCACCGCTGGCGAAGTCGAGGGTCTTCGAGAAAGGCCATCGCTGGCGGCGGGCGCCTGCAGGATTTATGTACCCAGTCTTACCGTCGGACGAAATGCGCGGGCTTTGGATGGAGTTGTCGCAAAGATGAAACGGCTTCGAAGCGTCGGGACAAGGTGGTGAAATGCGCTGGGCTTGGGTATCGGACTTCCGGCCTGATGGTGGTTCGCGTTATACAGCTATCAGTGATGACGATGGCGAAGGATGCGATGCGGATGTATCACCGGCTGGAGTCCATTCGTCAATTGGAGGAAGACCTAGAAAAGTAATAAGATATGTCCTTATAATGGCGTGACATGTATCTGCCAATACAACCGGAAACTTCCATTCCATAAAGAGTTGGAATAGAGAAATTTCAGAACCGGAGGTTGACAGGCTTAAGGTAGTGGGAGTGGATGATGCCCCATGAGACGGGAGCTTGTTGCATGAGAAATAATACAGTGTGTAGGGGGGGTCTTGGGACCCGCGGAGGGCGGCGTCTGGTGGGTGCATTGAATTTGAGTTGATCCCTTCGCACATACATCCAACGCCGCCAATCTGCCCATCCGCCAATCTCCTAATGCACACTCAATGTCGGCCTCAGCTACTAAAAATACAGGCGCAACGTGGTCCGTTATAGTTGCGATGACCTCATTTTCCAAGTCTGATCCGACAAAGCCGGGCAGCCGGGGGAACCATGCGGGGGGATTTATTAGGTACTGAATAATGTTGGATATTGGAATACTATAAATTACTTCCTACAGAAGGTCACAGCCGAATAAGTGCTGTGATTTTCCCAGCTTGGCAGCTAACCTTAGGTACTTAGTCTCAGTAGATACTACACTAATGTTCCAACGTTGCGCCATCCTTCTGCTGCAGGGACAGAAGGGGTAATCACTACGAGGTAATCCGTACATACCTAGGAGCTCACTGAAGGATCCTTAGTGTGATAGTACCTACTGTGTGTATATATACATGCAGATATAGGTAGATAGGTGTTTATCAATGGCATTACAATACCAAACTATGTATATATACATATATCTATGTTGAGGTGCTCAACCACATAACCTACACTAGCTGACTAGAAAAGTCGGGCAGCAAATCTGCCTACCCTGTTCCTGTTATGGTCTAACCGTTTTCGATAGAATATGGGCGGTCAGGGCTGGCAAATTCGCCAGCTTCCGCTTGCGACCTCAGTACACAGTTCTAGTATGCACGCAGTCGACTATCGCGACAATAGACTGACTGGCTGACTAGTCACCTTACCGATTCACAAACAATAGCCATTCAACACATTTCAATACACGCCCCTCCTCCATTTTCTTTCCACCTTCAAACTACACATATTGGCTTTGATCATCATACACACCAGTTTCGACCGCTCTGTATGCCACTTTTTCACTAAGTTAGGGCAATTATCGTACCATACCCTTTTTCACCTTGCGACTCGAAGAACGGTTCCTCTCCAAACGATTCAACATTTTCACCGTTTCTCCAACTCGCGATTTTCAATGACAGACGTTCCGACAAAGCGCGATGCTTAATCCCGAGAGGCACGGCGGTTGGGGAGCTGGCGGGTCCTCCATCCCTCCCACCAACCGTAAGTAACAGCATTTCCTTGCCGACAGTCATTGCTGTGTTTACCACGGCCCATCACGATCCGGTCTACAAGTTCCCTCTTGACGAGCCTCTGCCCTTACCCGACTCGGCAATTCGATAGGACGGACAAACAAGTATATGCTGTTCCTGCATATGCTTGTTCCTAGGAATCATTAGATGGATGAAGGGAGGGTCAAATGGGCAAATTTGGAGTGCGATTTCGAATCTCGTATGAAGAAGTCCATGCTGCGGAGGTGCCGATTCAGGAATACCGGCTAGATGCTACAGGATATGGAATTTCTGGGGGCAGTTCTGGTTGGGTTGCTGGAAAACCAATACCCCCGCGATAAGATGCTGAGGGCGCTAGCGAAATGCTTCAAGAGATGGCTTAGATGTAGAACCTGCCTGAATGTGTTGTGGTGCGTTGACTAACATTGTATCTTAATTATAGCATTCAGCCAGCCGATGTCCTCACAACCAGTTAATCCCTTCGCTCAACCTCGAGTCAACCCGTTTGCGCAGAACCAACCCAATGGGCAAGTGGCTGCTCCGAATCCCTTCGGGGCCAAACCTCCTGCTACGAATCCTTTCTTAGCAAAACCGTCTACGTCTCAAGAGAGATCGTCTTCACCTGCGTTTGGTCAACCACAAAACGCGCCGTCGAACCCGTTCAATCCGTTCAGCAAACCCGAAAATGCGGGCGAACCCAAATCAGCTACAGCAGATAACAAACCTCCTCCACCAAACCCCTTCTCAAAACCCCCTTCGACATTCGCAAACGGAAGTACAGCGCCGGCAGCGCCACCGACCACTAATGGAATAAGAAAGGTTGCCGAGTTCGTCCAACCAGCGTGGCCGAAGCGACAGAACGTTGAAGGGCCAGTGGTAGCTGACTCTGCGGTATCTAGAGGTCAGACAAATGGAAAGAGGAAAAGCGAATTCGATATGCAAGGAAAAGCAAAGTTCTCCAGAAATTCTCCGGATCCAAATGTTGCCTCCATCCGCTCGTCTAGCCCTCTTCCAGGCTCTGGTCGAGGCAATAAACAGAATGCCTCACGTGGTGGCCGGAGACTATCACCACACACAAGTAAAGCACGTGGGGATGACTTTGCAGAGAAAATCCAACGTCAATTATCGAAGGACAACATAAAGCCCCCAAAATGGCCTGCGAATCCCGGTAGTCGTGCGCAGCGCCCGGCCATAGAGGCCTTGCGAGAGGCACATAGAGTGTACCGAGAAAAGGCGAGAAAGTCGCTCATAAGAGCAGGTCTTATCGACGACCCAGACAAGAAGCGAACCCTTGACAAGGCTCTCGTCTTTAGGGGTATTTGCGAAGATATGTGTCCTGAATGGGAGAGGATTACTCGCATTGTGGAACATGATGTTCGGGCCCCAGAGAAGGAGACGGATGAGAACGGCGAGCAAGTTGCTATGCCCCCATCTATGATAAAGCGGCTCGCTCGGTCAGCCGCAGGGCAAGATGCTCCCCTACCTATGGACGTACGATCCTTCACCGCGCTACGTCAGACGTTAGACTATCTAATCGATGAACTCATCCCATCGGACGACCTATTACCATCGCGGCATAGTTTTCTCTGGGATCGAACTCGAGCTATTCGAATCGACTTCACCTTCCAACTGTACGACATGACGCCCGAAGATAGGGTAGATCAGATTTACTGCCTCGAAACGATAGCTCGTTTCCATGTCACCTCACTCCATCTCCTATCGCAGGAAGGTTTTGCCCCTGAGGACTTTTCCGAGCAACAGGAGATCGAGCAGCTGGGCAAAACTTTAATCTCCCTGATTGAAGCTTACGACGACGGTGCACAGCAAGGGGTCGAATGCGAAAACGAGATCGAGTTTCGAGGTTATTATATCCTTTTCAATGCCCACAATCCCTCCCTCATGGAGATTGTTCAGGGTTGGGGTCCCCGTTTCTGGGATGCTGACGGGATCAGAACTGCAATGTGTCTAGTCCAATCCATGGAGAACACATGGAGGCTACAAGGCCCGCTGAACCCGTCTGCACCCACTGAAATTGCGATAGATGCAGCTTCAATGTTCTTTTCAATTGTTGCCGCTCCGCAGATCTCCTACACCATGGGGTGCTTCGCCGAGATACATTTCAACAGCATTCGAAAATCGATACTGCAAGTTATTAAGGGGGCTTATTCGAGACCTCGAGATGGACCGAAAGACCTTACTCCCGCTTTCCTGAAGCAGCGCCTGCATTTAGATACGGAACAAGAAGCCATCGATTTTGTGCGGAAGCATGGGTTCCAGTTCGCCGAAGAAGGTGACCATCAGTATCTTATTCTTAACTCCAATCAGAAGTATACCGAAGCCCGGATACGGCATCCATTCTCACGGGATATCGTGGAACGCAAACGTTCCGGGAAATCTCTCCCTCAAGTCATTCACGAGACTGTTTATGAACAGGTTCAGGGCGAGAAACCGATTCTTACTCCGGAAGACAGCTTGTTCGTCAACGATTCACGGAATGGGTCCATCACAAGTAGCAGCGACACAGCTGCCGGTAGTGACGTGGAAAGTCGCCATCCCCTGCCGACTTCTAGTCCGCCTGTCACAAGCAGTCCTGTTACGTCTACTCCCGGGAGCAGCGTAGCAGATAGCCAGACCACGTCTTTTCCTATGAAACAATCATCCACTTCGTTCTCCACAGAGCCTGACAAATCGATGAGGGTTCAACCTACCAGTTCCGGCCCTTCTACCACAACGACGACTTTAGAGACTAAGCCGTTCGGTAGCTTCCCCGCTGTGTCGACCTCGTGGCCACCGACGCCGCAACCTCAAGAATCTAAGCAGGCGGAGAACCAAAAGGCTGCAGAAATTTCCGATACACAAGGGGCAATCCCACATACCAAGAAGAAAGTCAGTTTTGCAGACATGCCTATCGCGTCAACCTCTCCACCAAAACCTAGCGTTGCCGGCTCCAGCGTTTTTGGTTCCCTAGGCGACAAGAAAGAAAGCAAAGACTCAATCCCTCCGCCAAAGGCGCCATCACCTAGTCCTTTCTCTGGGCTTCTCTCCAGGACTTCAGGTCCACCGGACAACGATGGATCACAGACGTCAGTGCTCGCTGGGACATCTACACCACCAATATCAGGATTTACGTTTCCTAGCTTACCGACGCCAACAAGTCAACCAACGGCATCCCCCATTCCCCATCCTCGGGCACCTTCATCGCCTGGCAGTGCACAGCCTGCTGATGTCTCCAGCACTAAGCAATCGACCCCTTTTAATGGTAAGCCCATTCTTATAATATTTATACATATATCTCGTGTCTACTACCGCGCACACGATATACATATATACCGGTTAAGTACAATAAAATGTGTTCGAGTTATATATGAGGACTATCAGTTTGAAAGTCATATGCTAATGAATACTTAGCTCAAGATTCGACATATCAACCACAACTCACGAAGCCAGCCTTGTCCTTTGCTTCTAGTACCCCTGGTGTTCAGGTCACTACCCCTGCAACCAGCGAGAACAGTTTCGCGAAGCAACCATTCGCGGCGACAGGAACTTCGTTATCATCCCCGCAGGCTAGTTCCACAAGTCCCAAGCTCTCACAGCAAATCGTGAGGAAAGATCCAATGGAGGGCTTTACGCGTTGGTTCGTTTGCGGCGATCGGGGACTAATGGAGAGCCGACTTGAGGAGTTTGCGGTCGACAACGTGGTCAAAGAGATCTGGGAGAACTTTCAGGCAATTGAACAAGAGCGTCGACGTAAGGAAGAAGATGAGAAATCATGGGCCGAAGCGCGTAAATTTCGAACGTACAGCCTCTCCGTCACCTATTTCTACCGTTGGCTTAACGGTTTCCGCAAACGACGGGTAGTCAAGCGTATTCAGATGGAAAAGGAAAAAGCCCGGCAGTGGCGATTACCTGAAAACGTGGCAAAGCGCGAGCTTGCTGTCAAGGCCGCGAAGGAGAAGGCAATCCAGGAGGCACAAGAGTTAGTGCGGAGAAGAGCACGTAGAAATGTTGAGCAGGCCGCCCAACTGAGAGAATCGACTCGATCAAGACAAGAATCGAGGGAGCAGAGTATCGAAGACGCATTACTTGCCTCAGGCGTACTTAGGGGTGTGCGAGATGAGAGGGCTGCTGCTCGACTCGCTGCTAGAGACAATGACATCGAGGTCGAATCGGAGATGCTCCCTTCGGAAAAGATACTTCTGCGCTCTGAAAACCAACGACGGCGGAAACACGGACTCAACCAACTCAATCGGCTTCCTGAACCCAAGACATACCCAGAGGGCTCGAAAACCGCGAAACTTAAAGCTCTGTGTAGTGGTGCTGGCCGAGACTCGACATCCATGTCTACAAGTAGCCTGCGTAACTCGACCTTTAGCTCCAGTTATCGGTCCAGCCTTGGGCTAAATAGCAGCCGTGTTTCGAAACCGAAGTCAAGGGTTAGTGACCCGTACTGGCGTCTAAAAGCTAGCGGCCTCGTGCAAATGCCAAATGGAGAGTATCTACACGAATCACTCGCACTGCCCATGTTACGAGAGGGAAAGCGATTTCCCGGACTGGGAAACTATGGCTTGTCGCCCGTCAACTCCGCTACGCCTAGTCAGTCGCCGCCGCCACCAACTGACTACTCCCCGCCGATTCCCATCGATGGTATTGGACGTACCAGATATAGGAGACGTACCAGCAGAGTTAGCAGCTCGCCCTCAGTCGCCGAAGGATCGGCGCAGAAGCGGAAGCGGACCCCCGCAGAGGACGAAGATCTAGCCGCGTATAGGAATGAGGCCCCCTCCGGCAGGAAGCGGGCCAGGAGCGGCGGAGACAGCGATAACCGCTCCAGCGTCAGCGGCCCGGACCTGTTGGCCAGCATCGCCAACCTGATGAAGGACGTAGAGGATCTCAGGAAATCGACGAAGAAAATATCCTAGGATAGTTATTTGTTATTGGAGATATCGGTAACGAAAGAGGCAGCGGAATCAATGAAGAACGAAGATACAAACAACATCGGAATCCGAACTCTTGGATGTTATGAAACGTGAATTTTTTGTCAGGGCAAGCAGAGGCATAGAGCTTGATGAGACGTGTGACGTGACGTGACGAAGTGGAAAGAGGGAATACCTCAGAGACAATTGCATGGCATGGGCATGGGCATGGACATGGATCGGCGTTCATTTTTTTCTTATATTCCGTTTTACCATTATTGGTTTTCTTCAACAGCGAGTTTTTTTTTTCGGTTATTGTTTCTTGATGATCATTAGGTATTCGGTCTTCCCTCGGGTTTCGTTCTACATACATACACACATACATAACACCTATATGACGCGCCGGCTTGGTCAGAAGAAGGAGGAGGAGGAGGAGGAGGAGGAGGAGGAGGAGGGGCGTCTCTTATTTTGTGTTATTCGGTTTTTGTTATTACTTCGATAGATACCCCCACAAAGGTACACTTATGATTTACTACTACTAGATGCAGCGCGGATTTAGGTGCGCACCATATCATATACATAGGAAATTAGTTCGGTTCGGGAATATATGATGGGATGTTATTCTGGGGTTGTATGTCGAGAATGATATCGTCCTGTTCGATGCGGATAGAGTACGTGATTCGTGATTGGTTGATATATAGATATATATGTGTAAAGGACGTCCGAAATCTATCTACACCGATACTAGGTAGATCGGATATGCAATTTACTCTGCTGTCACGGGGAAGAGATGCGTACATGTATTATGGACTGGCTGGCAGGACCCATCTCGGAAACCACTATAATAGCGTCTAGCGTCAACAGAATGTAACCTGGGTGAGCACCACGAGGTTCGCCGCATAAGTATAGCCGGAGCACTTAAAAAGAAGTTCAGCATATTGGCTACCAATCTGTCTAAGCATCTACACATGAAGTATCTATGTCAAAGCTCGACGCCAGAACTACCCATAGAACTTGCTCTACAGTATTCATTCTCTCTTTCAAACGGTCAGGGGAGTCAGGTACTTGGTAAAGTACCTATATAATTTAGATTTAAAATATGTAGGTAAGCAGGTACTTGGTAGGATACCTCGTACTTTGAATCTCTCGCTCGGCACACGATGATGATGATGATGATGATGATGATGATGATGATGATAGATAGATAGATAGGCAGGCGTTGTTGGGTGTAATAAGAACATCACTGCCCAACTACATAGCCGAAGTAAGGAATTACAAGTTTTATAGCTACAAAGATATCGGGGATTTGGAAGAATATTAAGGATTAAGATGCTGGTTCCTTAGACTCACTGACTGACTAACTAACTGACTAACGTACCTACTTATTATACAACGGGTTAAATCAGGTAGTCGTACGAGAAATATGTTTGTCTGCCTGTATTATTATATGTAAATTATGCCGCCGGTATTATCGACCATAACTGAAATTAGTCGTGATAGGCTATGTATTTATATACGAGCTTGCCCAGCCACGTAGGAGCAGACGTAAATTATCTCTTCACAAGTATGTATGTGTATCCGAGTCCGAACTTCTCGATGCCACTTAATATAGGAGAACAACTGTAAGGACTAGGGCAAGAGTCAAGCAGCAACAACAACCGAAAACGGACTACCTACATAACAACAGGTAAATATCAAGTCTACGCCGGTAGCAAAGGGCAATAAATCACGATCTCACAGCAAGGGACAAAGGCAACGATCCGTTTCAAAACAAGTTCTCGTGTATTATTTGAATTCCACGCTGAATCAAAAGAACATTGATATATACGCCATGTCCGTATCCGCGTGTACTCAGTACTAGTCTAAAAATGGGTATGTATGCATGCAATGACACCAATCCCCCCAAACCGTACCAATCTATACATATCTCTATTCGTTTCAATTTGATCCAGTCTAGGCTTTCTTCGTTCCCTTGTTTTTCCTCGTTTGATTTTTCCGCGTTATTCGTTACATGAATTAATAGGTACCTAGTAGAACCACTCGCTCATTCGCTTGCTCGCTTGCTCGCTCTTCACTTTATTACATATTTGCATCGCTGCGGATATTTTTCCGTCCGACAAGAAAAAAGTGACGTAACTCTGATTCCGTACGCTTTGTAGTAATGTCGTTTCATATATAAGTATGTATTAGTATGAGTGTTTGATTTTTTTGTTTCAGACCATATCCCGGTCCCGGTCCCGGTCCCTATCCCGTTCGGAGCGGTCCGCACTCTTCCTAAACGTCATCGAGCGCCCGAAGATGTTCCTACTGCCGCTGCTGCCATTAGTCTGCTGCTTCTCCAGGTGCTGGGCGCTCCGAGTGCTGGCATGGTCGACGCCGCTGGCCTCGGCGAGCTCTTCGGGGATGCGCGGTGGGTGGTGGATGTGTGCGTTGCTGAGTTTGCGGCTAACAAAGACGTCTTGAAACATATCGGTTGTGTCAGCGGCGCGCGAGCCGGCCCGGCGGCGACTAGCCGTTAGAATAGCCGGGTCGACGGTAGGCTTCGACTCCTCGTACGACGGAGGCTGGATATTAGACTGGTAGACGGGGAAGTCGCGGCCTGAGATCTGGTACTGTCGGCGTGGCTGCTCTATACCAAGGTCCACCATCTGGTTCATCAGTTCGATGGCGAACTTGTTATGCCGGGTCAGGCGGAGCAGCTCGTTTTGGAAGCTAGTCTTGTGGAAGCAGATGAAGTTAACCGTCATGCAGTACGCATCCTCGAAAGCGCGGAGCTCGGTAATAATCTTGCTCGTGAAGTCGCGCTTGTTATTCAAGACGTATTCCGTCATGCGGGCCTCGAGTTCCTTGATAACGCTAGACGGCGTGCCGTACTTCATGCGCAGCTCAAATACGTCGGCTAGCTGACCGCTGCGACGATGGTTCAGGATGAACAGAGTATTCAAAATTGAGTTAGGGGCCTGCACGATATGGCCCTCCATCTTCTTGAATTCGGTATACAGAAGTGATATCTCCGTTACGTAGTAGTCGTCACCCCGCATTAGAGATCCGGTGTTACCATAGACAGTTACTCGATCACCGACATCAAAAGGATGCTTGACGAAAACGAAGATGATCGACTGGAGGAATTCCTGGGCTGTGGCTTGGAGCAGCCACGAGAGACCAAGAACAGCAGTGCCGGCAGAAGCTAAAGATGCGGCAGTCGATGAAGAGATGATCGAGATAAAGATGATAATGGCAATGATGAGTATAATGATGAAGAAAACCCTATCCAACTTTGTGATAACAGAGTCTAGATCCTTGAGCGAAGCGGCAATAGCCTTCTTCTCGCGGTGAACTTCGTCACAAAATGCCTCAAGTTCATCCATTGATACATCTCCGTTCAGGTCGCGATCGAATACGTAGAAAGCGGCCTCCGCATCTTCAGCTGTGGGAAAAGCCGGGTTCAAGTCAAGCGGCGTCAGCACCTCTGCGCCGGGCTTTGCGAAGGTCCGGAAGAGTCGTCGAGCTAATACCTGGGCAGAAGTGGAATTGCGAAGCAACTCCGAAACTACCTTGCGTGGGTGATTCCTTAGCCTCACTTCACGTCCCGTAAAATCGCCGGCGACACGATTTGCGATATCGCCGACCTTCGCTGCAACGTCTCGAGCATTTTCCGAGATAAGAGCCATAGGTGTTCTACTGCCGGAGCCGGGGCCACGGGAGTTCATAACTGATTCCTCTTTAACGAGCCTGTCTTTGGAGTACTCGTAGAGATGAACCAGATATCTATATTCATGATTAACATTCCGCCCTGCTAGGACCATGTTAGGTGGTAGGTGGTAACTTACGCTATGCTCTGCTTATTCATTTCTATACGCGTCGAGTACGTACGCATATGAAACGAAGTGGCTATCCATTGAATCAAGATCTTTTCCACAAAATTCATGACAGCCAGAACAAAAATAGCAATAATGACCTTGTTGACAACGTCGATCCAGTGAATGTACGGGAAGGGTGTGTCGGCTTCGTCTGGCACTTTGGCCGGTACTTTGTGGTTATTGAGAATAGGGAGATATGATATAAGCACCGCAAGCATCCACAAAAACAGAGCAGCGTGAATCTCGATATTTCGTCCCATTCCCTTCCATTTTTTCGGGCTTCCTGAGCCTAAGATCTTAGCTATCACGCTCAGGATAGGCGGTATAATGGAGGTCGTAATTCTCGCTGCCCATAAAGATAACCAGACGACTTCAAGCCAAATACCGAACCACAGCAACTGAACGCCTCCTGGCCCACCAATACCGGACTGTTGCTGGGCAGGCACGAATATGCCCAGAAATATGGGAATTAATAAGATGGTCATGACTGGCAGGCAATACAGGAAATACCGAACCATACGAGGTAGATTCTTGATATGCTGGAAGCCCTTGTTGAGCCTATTCGGGGGCTCTGCCGGCAACGCAATGCTCATGGTCTGGGCGGGTTGATTAAACACATCTTCCTTGACGGTCCCGTTGTTGCTGCGCACTTTGGAGTGAGTTCGATGAAGTTCTGCCGATTCTCGATGGCTAACAGCCCGCTCCGCCTGTAGCAGGGTAAGGTCGTCATTTAGCCTGGTAGAGTGTTCCCTAGACTCGGTCGGGGAAAAGTGATGATGCCCCTCCGTCGTTTCTCGTTCCGAGGCGTTAGGGATTTCAAGGTATTGGTGATGGGACCTCTCCGGGGCTTTCTCAGTGTACTTCTCAGAACCTTTATCGGAATTGTCAGAGTCGCCGGCAGTGTCCGAGGCAGTCGGCGCATGGGTCAATGCTGGCCATTCCTTTTCGTCGAACTCGTTACGCCCGCTTCCAAGAGCCATATTAAAGAACCAAGAACGTATACCACCCGGCTAGGTAATAGTGGTGACCGTGAATCGATGCTCCGTATCTATATCGGGGAATCGATACTAGCGAAGAAAAGAAATAAACGAGAGACAGCTATCAGCAACGATCAACACATGAGGCTGCAAGAATCGGATGGGTAGTCGTCTGAAAGTATAGGAATAATTGTAATCACGTGGGAGGGTATAAGTGAAGCCCAAATAACGAAGGTCAGAGGTTGGCTTGGTTGGGCTGGCGATGTTTGGCGATGATCACAGCGGAATGTAGTATTATAACGTCGAGAAGGGCCTAGATCGGGCCAATCGATGCTCTCAAGAATACTTAAAAGGGAGATGGACTTGATTAACGTATCAAGTGGTTGGGAGCATTAGAAATCTGTAAATCAGTAGCAAAGGAACCGGGGGGGGGGGGACAAAAAGAATGGAGACGAGCCAGAGAAAGAGAGCGGGAGAGTGCCGGGGAGCGCTGTGATTCCGTTGGATAGCATTTGCCAGTTTGGAAAGTTGGGAGCAGATCTTCGATGAATTACAAGATTTAAAAAGATGACGCGACTCGCGACCCACACATGGGTACCCACACGGCTTTTCTCGTTGAATCGCTGTAAAATTTGGTACCTAGCATCTCTTGGGAGCTCTTGGCTATTTGCAGCGAGGTAGGAGAGGTAGGAGGCATTCTAGCGTTCCGAGCGCCCTAGCGAACCCTTCCTGCCTTCCGGGTCATACCTGCAAAAAGATCTAAACTTAGTGCCTGTCCCAATGCCAGTGCACGCCACTGTAATTCAACAAAGGGGGTCTTGGTCAGTACCTAAACCACTTACTTATGCGTACACGTAGAAAGTACTGAGACAGGGAAGGATGACTGTGTGTTCCCCAAACTACTCCGTACATAATGTCACATACCTACTATCAATAAAGACTGATACACCAACAAAGGAGATTCCCAATTAGTTCCTACTTAGATCTATTACACAGTATTTTTTTTTTCTTTTATGTTGCCTTGATTGTTAAGATTAGTCAATATCCTTCCCGCCTCTCATTCAATATAGAGAATGAGCATGGGGGGATGAAATGGAGTACATGTAACAATTGAATAGGTGGCAGAGATGTCGAGTAGCACATGTCAGGCGCAACGATATGATAATAAATATGTACCTAAGGTAGCAGGCAATGTGCCCCCGCACTAGCTACATACATGTATCTGTATGTCGCTATTTAGGTACCTTGGGTGGTATGCAGATATGTCATAGTAGCGGTAGGTACAGTAGGTACCCATTCGTCAACACACGCCAGGTAGGTATGTACTATCCGACTACACACCGTACCGTTCTTATCACGACACAGAGTTGACTTTCTCTGCGTCAAGAGGTTACAAGCGACTGGTAAACTTTATATATATGCGAAGTATATATGTTCATAAATCTCTTTTGCATATGATGGCATCAAGCTACAAAATGAAGTTGCGACTATATTGATCTCATCAAGGTGCATAACATTCCAACCCATAACAAATCATACCATAATCATGATAGCCTTGTACAGTGCGATGAGATGTTTCGACATGTAAGTTAGCAGTTAGTACACATTATTTCCTACGTAGTACAGTATCAATGCAGGGGCCGTGGGGCTCCTCTGCTTGGTGCGCGTTCTTCCAAGGTTGCTCCCATCCATCCTTGCGCCACCGGTGTCAGTCCCACGTTGGCATCAACTATCCGGTGATCGTGATTGGAAGTTCTCAACCCCTTTGATATCGCTTCTATATCGCTCATTATCAAGTTGGAGGAGTGGAGCGGCGGGAAAAAACAGGCTGTCAGGATTTACCAGTCTGCCCGCCTACACCGGAGCAATATATACATAAGTTTACACGTAAGTTCATCCCGATTGGGCCGTTGGTTGATATCGCCAAAAGAAGACGTTGTCGGTGATATCTTCATCAGTGATGGAGCTTTAAGAGCCTCACCCGACTATCTCTCCACCTTATCAGATAAGACAGGTGCCGACCCATGCAGCTAGACTTATTAGCGACCACCGCACCCGCGGATAACACGGGCAGATCATCAACATTAGTGGCGCGGATCGGCAAAGACACAAAGATCTGCGGTCAAGCCGAAGGTGACCGGGAAAGCCTGAAATAAAACCTGAAAAGCTCTCGGGGTGAGACAACGTCCTCCGCTGCCGAATCGTGTATTTGTATGGCCGACGGCTGGTGAAGAAGCGCGGGATTTACCTACGGTCTGACCTTAGACCCGGCCGCATATGATAGAAAACGGTCGAATGCTCGCTCACCCACCAAACCACCTGCTATATACCACGAAAGGCTAATGGTGTATAGCCAATTACTACTGTGAGTTACTAGCATTGGCGACATCATCCTCACCATCACCATCATCAGACACGCGGCGACTACGTAAACCAGGTGCCTTACATATATGGTGAGAAGGTTCACTGCTGCAATGCGATGTTTTACATTACATCCGAACCTATACTTGCGGCTTTTAACAATGAGTCAATGACGAGCTAAACTCTTGGAAACTGTCGAACGCCGCTGTTGTTAATACTTAGTATTGATCCATTGGCTGCCAGTACTGCTACGTGCTTACGTTCTACAATCCAATCCAGTCCAGTCCATTTTATCTCCACGATCTCTGCTTACTCCAGATCGCGCTGACGAAAACACCAGACGAGAGATCTACGACACCGTTCCAGACAATCCGGCGGCTTTTGGTGGATCCGTCTGTCGTCACCCGCATCAGCCAGCACTCAGCACTCAGCACTCACAGAAAGGGATGTCTGGGGAAAACTGACATACCAATGTAAGCATCCTGATTGAATGGGCTACACGAGACAAGAATCCCAAGTCTGACGTATGTGTATGTGATATGCATCTACATATGTATGTAAGTCGACAATAATACCACCCAATGTCGTGTCTCCAGCAAAACGAGACGATCTCGATAATAAATCACAGTAACAATGGCCAATAGCCTAACCGGTCGGCATCACGGACCACCGGCTGGCTGTTGGCTGTGCCCCGTCAGCCCGTTTAATGTCCGTCGTCGGTTGGACCTACATAGTGGCATGGCGCCATGCCCACGCCACGTTTCACGCGGCGTCACTTACGCTTATTATCTAGTACGAAGTAAAAAGCCGCCGACGCAAGCACGAGCATGTCCTTCGCCAATGTCCATTGTGCGTGCAGTCGGCTCATTTATTACTCATGTGTAAAGTGGACGCTGAGTGGCCGTGCCTTTTTTGTGATAGCAACCCCATCCCAACCGTCCGGGCTGCCGGGTCAACCCCTATTCAATCCTCGAAGGCGCCATGCATTAGCAGAAAACTGCGATTAATGCAAGTACGTAGGCATTGCTTCTTTTTTTTTTTCGTCCTCGTGAGGTCTGGTGGGAAGCTCCTATAATACGAAGTACTAAGTCTCGAATGTTCTTCTCTCTCTCACCGCCCCCGAGACGGTGGACTTGGCATTTCTTAATTGAAGGGCTTTTGAGTAGGTTTTCTATAGTATTCTATATATAGACAGAACTAATGGCCCCGTAGTGTGACTCAAGTCTTGAGGGCATAATAAGGGTTGTCCTTCATTTATTAATACCCTGTTAACTATGTTGTGAAATGCAAGGCACGCCTAAAGTTTCTATTAATCAGATTATCCTGTATTTTCACTAGTTAGGTAAAGTCCCTAAGTTAAGAGTAAATCAAGGTTAGTACTTAAGTAGATATATTAGTAGTTAAAAAGCACTTCTTTAAAGAGTAATATATCATATAATACCATCCTAAGTTGGTCCCAAGCTTGAATATATTCAATGTTTCGAACGAGTACTTTTCGCAATGTTATGATAGAGAAGCGGTTTAATCACTCTATTCACTAAAAACTCACGATTTGAGATGGGCCGTCCACTTTCACATTATAGGACACAGGCAGCAAGTCGGGGTCTTACCATAGGTTGCTCGCAGATTGCGGCGACAATATCGATGTCCCAAGGCCACGTTATTCAACCAAGCCTCGATCGATCCGAGATCTATACTAGCTTATTTTACTTCTCTTAGATAGCTCGGTTACGTGTATTCTTGGATTACTTGGCCAGCCCCACAGTGCGTTCTATCATTTTCTGTAGTGAAACTTCTCTACTGTAGTTTAGGATTGCCATAGCCTTTGCACATCACAGATAGGTCTATTCAGAGGAATCATAATCAGTGTTCAGATATAACATTATATAGGTATACAATATATTATAGAAGTCCATTAAGGGATGGCTGAATTATCTATTATAGCAAATGGGTTTAGCTGGAACCTTTGTAGGTTGCAACACAATCGTACATACCAACCAACCTACAGGCCTGTGGATGATTAACCTCTTACAGAGTCTAGCTGCAACAGTGATATCAGAGGTTATTCAGAACGATTCCGCATGGGTATGACTGGGCCAGTTGCTAATTGCCCAACTTGTAGCTCAGACTTAGAACATAAATATAATTCATTTCATGGCGGTTTTAGTACTCCGGCATTGGTTTTTAAGGAAGCAATATGGATGCCCTTTTTTATTAATCTTTTCACGATTTGATGAAGATACCTAGTGAAGATGTTGTCATTAACGTGCCATCTCTCTTCATAGGGTGAACGTAAGCATTAGACATTTGCCTACATAATCCTGTGACATTGTCATGTCTTCTATGAATGGTATGCATTGAAATATTTCGTACTCTCTTATAATTAATCACCGTTTACATTGAATTAGACACATTGCCATACTGAACCTAAACGGGCAATAACTATATTATTAAGTGTATCGGTGGCATTCATAGCTTATATGTTCTCATGGACGATCTAGCTATTTAATATGTTCTATATCCTTCGTACATATACTGTGTTTATGTGTCACATATAATTTTTATTCCATTGCCATGATTTTCTTCTTCTTTCCTCCGCGCCCCTTCTCACCAAGTAACTGCTATATGACACTTATTTAAACCCATTGATCGAAACAATATACTATTAGATATAAACTTATAAAGCAGTATTTGTCTAACCACCGACCAACCTTCCATCACACCCTTCATGACGCCATACAAAAGATGCGAGTTTTCTGAAATTTGATCTAAATTTCCAGCTAAAGTTCGATAGAAAACTAGATACGGCCCATCATGTGAAAAGCTATACCTATCTCTCAATCAATAAAGCGCCGTAGGTTTCCCCATCCCACGCTCATCGCCACTTCTCCCAGCACCGACATCACCAAGTCTCCCAGATACCCTTTCAAAATCCAAATGCCACAGGTCCTTGCAAGGCTAACCTCTAGGTATACAAATTCTTGCTAAAACAGAATGAAGGTGGCACCGGTCAATGAAGAAGACAAAGGGCTAGCTACGGGTTATTTTGATTCCGGAGACTATATGTAGTTTTTCGGGTGGCTATGATTATATGAGCCCAGTTGTTGAGAAAGAGGACGATGGAGCAGAAACTTCGAGCATGGAAGGAAATAATGGATCAACTAATCAACATCTAACAACAGAGGTGGTCCTGAGCCTCACAACTCAGCCGTCAACAGCCAGCCTCTGCGCAACACTCAGAAAGCGACATAGTCCCCGGCCTACGCAAGTTCAGCGTCTTCAAAATTCGCTTTCATCAAGTCCAACACGGATGCTAGTGCATGAAAATGATGTTCGCCCAGATTATCATAGAGTCAACCCTTTGCCCCAAGCAGATATCACCGGCTCACTTACAGCCGGCACGAATAATAGGAGGACTCGGGCTACTCGTCTCTCGCGAACTCTCTTCCACGCAAGGGCTAGGTATCGAACAAGTTCAAGACAAGATCTACCAAGATAGGTTTGGTAAGACCCGGGCTTCTGCAGGATCCGGTAGTATTAGGTTAAATTACTACTACTGTATAGCAACAAAACCACTTGGTCAACTGCCCGCTTCGAGATTAGTACCCTTGCAAGAGGTTTTAGTTGGACAAGGCTAGGGATATTGGGTTTGGGATAATATATTTACAAATACGTATACTTGGATCTAATACCATGGCGCGTGAACTACGGGATCATTGAATCTAACCAAGAGGTGTTGTTAATATACCTATTCAACTATGTAGCTAGCCGATGAGGCCGCGAGATCTCAGCTAGGTACTAGTTAATACTTAGCTTCTCTCAGGGTGATGATATGGTCGATCAATCCAAAGTTTACCAAACCACAGTGCTTACTTGCCCGGCAGCGGCATATCGAACTTTAACGACCTAAGCGACATACGTTTCCAAAAGCCGCAATGCACTCAAGTCCGATAGTCTCTTTCAACATCTCTATTGGTATCACGGTAGGTAGAAGTACACTAGCATCTAACTCTATCTACAACGCGGAGCGGGGATATATATATATATATATATATATATATATACCCCTCTCCATCCACTCTACTTCAACCTCCGCAAGAGCTCCTGGGCCCTCTGCACCAACGCGTTCGCCCGTCCCAATTCCGCGTCGTCCTCGGGCAGCGGCTTGCCCGTCGTCTGGCTCCGCTTCAGGGCGTCGCCGATGGCGCCCTCGACGCCGCGGACGGCCTTGCGGCCCTCCTCACGGACCTCGCCCTCCCAGAACACGCGCGCCGTCTCCCAGTGCTTCTGCATGCGGCGCAGGCTCCAGACGACGCCGAGGGCAGCGACGGCGCCGGCCTCGTACACCGTGGTCGTCAGCGTGCTCAGGTAGATGAGCGCACCGAGGGCGGTCGTCAGGCCCGAGGTGCTGAGAGCCTGGAATATGAGCTTCTGGGCGAGCGCCTGCAGCCTCGGAACCGTCTCCGTCTGGAGGTAGGTCCGGGTGGTGGGGATGTTCACGGGCCAGCTAGGTGGCGGTGCCGGAACAATAGCCACCTCCGCATCCGAGGAGGCTTCGGGATCGGGGTCGGCGTTGTTATCGTCGGTGAGCTTCGTCGACATTTCGGAGGCCGGCGGGCTTGAGAGATATTTTAGGGATATGCCGGCTTCTTCCATTCGCCCAGCGAGGAAGATAGCGCTCCTTTCCGAATCCGGCAGGAATCTCTGGTTGAGGATGTCGTTGGTAAGCATGCCCACGTCGTCCACGCGCCAGAAAAGCTTCCACCATCCCAATTTCCTCCAACGCTTGCTATAAAACGCGAGATCGAGCTGCTCTTGAAGCTCAGTGTGAGCGCTTTCTGCCCAGTCATCGAGACTCCGCTGGAGCTTCGTCATAGTTGCGGCGGTTGTCTTAGTAGCTAGCAACGAGCCGAGCCGCCGGGCTTGCTCATTTTGTATTGCTGCCGATGTGTTCCTCAATAGGGAGCTAATAAGCTCCTTGACGGGCAGTTTAGTTATATTTTCAGGCGTAGTCATAATATCGGCTTTTAGCCACTCGACGAGCTTCGGGAGGTTGCTCTGAAACCAAAGCTGCTCAAACTCCATGGCATTGCTAAGATTCTCGCGAACGAGTCCTAACCCGAGTATTGCAGTCGGAACGTCGATAGGAGTAAATGGCAAGGGAGAGGTGTCAGCTGGCTTATAATCCGGTAAGTTTACCGCAGCCGTGACAATATGGTTGCTTTCCAGAGCAGACATAGACACTACCGATGCAGCACCCATAATACCGTCAGCTACAACTAAAGCTTTGTGTACAGGCGTCGTGATGGGCGTGTATCGCCCAGTATTCGACGTTGGAATGTCCACGGTAGGGACAAGCACGGAATCCTCGAATCCTGCCAAAGCACCCATTTCTTGTTGTGACATAAACAGATTCGTCTCCATGAGCAGCAACTCAAGGCTGTGCCCATTCAGTGTTGCAGACGAGACGCTGACCTGGTGCAGCAAGTTTCCTTTCGTGATAGATATAGCGCCACGCTCTTGGTGGGCCTCTTCACCCACGCGTATAATCATAGGCTGCGCCAAATTATGTCGGTCGACGTCCTTCTCCCATTGTTCCTCATCCTTCAGAGGATCTGCGATCAGAAGTTTCAGGACTTGTTTTGCGGTCTTGCTAGACTCGGAGCCATTCGTCAAACCCAATACGGCCACTCGTATCGATTCCTTGCCAGGTTTCTGGCGCAAGCCATTGAGAGCCAGCTGCAGACGTGAAAGGTTCACATAATTGGCGGCGTGCTTCTGCAATTCAACAAGCACCTTCTCCAATTCCTTGCGAGGATCTGACTTGAGGCCATCATTGGTAGAAGTGGCGACAGTCGAGGTAAATCGACGAGGATCCGGCGATCTTTTTCGCGGGCGGCGAATTGGTTGTGTGTTAGGTCGGGAATATAAGGAACAAAAGAAACAGACTGATTGTCTCTCGGAAGCTATTGGCCTTGGGTATAACGCACTGCGATGGCCAATGGACCGCAGACTAAGTCGCGGCGGCATATCTTGCGCCTCGTTAGAAATAGACGCAAAGCTCAGAAGCTTGAAAGCTGTGACGTTGAAGCTTCGGAGCTTTCAACGCAGGTCTGGTCTGGTCTGGTCCGTCCCGTCGGGTTAACTTCGGCCAAAACTGCATTCCACATGGACACTCTCCGTGATAAGGAATCGTGGCCGATTAGCCAAATTCGGAGTTAATGAGGTGCGTATAACATACGTAAGGTTGGCGGAGGTCTGTGCTTTCCTCAACCAAATGCCAAAGTATCCGTACATGTATGTACATCCCACTATCCCACCCACCATTACCCTCAAGTAGACAACAGGGTTCACGTACTTTAGATACCATTTATCATTACAGTTTACACTCCTAATAACTCTAACACCTATATATCTATCTTGGTCTTGGACGCTTCAACCCCCCTATTACCGAGATATTACTAGATATCGCAAACGAAGATGGCCCAATCGACTGCCCACCGCCGGTTGCTCCAGGAATACAAAATGTTGACCAACAACCCACCCGACGGCATCACCGCCGGTCCAGTCAGCGAAGATGACATGCTTCATTGGGAGGCACTGATCCAAGGACCCGAGGGCACTCCTTTCGAAGGTGGAATATTTCCTGCCGAGCTGAAGTTTCCCAAGGACTATCCACTGGCGCCACCTAAGATGACCTTTATAGGAGAGATCTTCCACCCTAATGGTATGTTGCCCTAGTTGAACAGTTAAACATGACCAGCTCGCAGCTGACGATCAACCGGTGGCAGTATACCCAAGCGGCCTAGTCTGTATCTCCATTCTGCACCCGCCCGGTGACGACCCGAACCACTACGAGCACGCATCAGAGCGATGGAGTCCCATCCAGTCCGTCGAGAAGATTCTGATATCTGTTATGAGCATGTTAGCAGAACCCAACGACGAGAGCCCGGCCAACGTCGAAGCGGCCAAGATGTGGCGCGAGAGACGGCCCGAGTACGAGCAGAGGGTCCGCGACAGTGTCCGTCGCATGTTGGGTCTCTAAGTAGAAGATGCATCACGGGAGCAGCTGGACTTCAGGACATCAGGAAATAATACATTAATGCTAAGACTATTAAATGGCCATATCACACCTCCCGACCGCCCATCCAATAAACGCCTTTTGCCATGCATGCAGTCTTTGTATGCTATACCAGAACTCGGGGTAGATTCAGCATGAATCCACCGCCAAACCTCCAGTACATATACACCTCCACGATACCCCAGATGGATTTCTCAGTCACCAGATGCGCTTTATGCTGCGTTGATGGTAATGGTAGAATTCCAGACTTGAATCGAGGTCAGACCCGACGCCTGCACACCATGTTAGTCTCGCCAACACGTACGCACATATTCCATATACGACACTACTTACACCGACGAGGTAAGGGACGGCTGCCACCAGCTTGTACGTGCCCGGAGTGAAGCCCTCGGGAATGGTAACGTCAACGGGGACCTTCCCAGGTTTCGGGATGTTGTCTGGATAGAGAGGGGTGTATTGGATCTTCTGGCCGACATAGATGTCGGAACTGAAGTCGATGTTCTCGGGGGCCAAACCCCAGACGATGCCGAAGTCATCCCAGTTCTGGATGTAGATGGCGGCGGTCAGTGTCGCCGTCACCGTTTGACCGGCAGTGGCGGTTTCGGGTGCATCCAGGGCAGTGAACCAGGCAGACGTGACGGGTAGGGCGGCCAGAGAGGCGACGGCGAGGGACTTGATGGAGACCATTGTGAATGATGATGTTATAGCTCTGAGTTCCAGATACCTAAACTAAACTAAATAGATGTGTGTAAGCAAAGCCTTGGTTTAGTGATCAAGTGTTCAGAAGCTTCAAAATCGTGATGAGGCAATGTATATAAGCAAAAAAAACCATCTAACCTAGTCACTCTGTGTAGACAACGAGCATGTCAAACATATTTATATCATTTCCATCTTAACTACAGACTACGTGAGCACTACTACCCAGGGTATTGCGTTTAAACATCAGACTGTTCAAATAAGGAGCCTCCTCCACTTTTCCCGGATTCCCAACTGCCCGCAATACGAAGTGATCGACACCGCCGCACCCAACGCCCCAGGGCATTGGGAGCTGGATGCTTTTGGATTCGCTACCGAACCGACCCAGCGCGGTCCTTCTCTCGTGTCCCTAACCCCTGCTAACGAGATAAATAAGCAATCATCAGCCTACGGCGGCCGCAGCCAAAAATAAAAAGCCTCTGAGTAGGTTAGGTCGTTTGTTTTTCACTTTGTCGTCGACCGATGCCCAAGTCATCACTCGATCAATCAATAAATCGCTAGATTGATTCTACTATTTCTAGCGCAGCGACACATAGCAGAACGTGAGAGGTAAAGCTTGCTACGTTGCTTCGCTAACAGGTAGGTAACTAGCTAGTCTATGCGTAGTTGACAGTCGAGCAAACCTATATAGATCCCAACGTCGACATCGTCACCATTAGAGCGAACCTAATCAGGATACTGTACGTACGACCGGTACATAGTCACACGGTGTCAGGTACTATTCGTTGCGGAAATACTGTACGTGTGTATGTACTATACGCATTATGCGAATTACACGATAGGTACCTAGTTCTACTGCTATAAGTGCATATACATACCTATGTAAGTACACATAAGACCACTACATCACCACCAATCTTAGGATTCATACAAATGTACTTGGCGATGTGGCCTAGAAACTGGGGTAAAGACAAGAAGCAAAGCCAGTGCCCGAAATAACGTTTTCACCAGGGAAGAATTACAGGCGGTATTCCCAGCCTGTATCGGATATTGAGATGCTTAGATATAGACCCGGTAACTAGTTAATTAGAAGTATGTATGTATTGTGTATTACTTGATCATATTCCCTGCAAGAAACAAATATCTCTTCTTACGTATTATTCTTTCAACGCATGAAAAACAATGGTTTCTGCTGTTATTACCTGCTGCTAGCGCTACCGAGGCATAGTATACACACGTAGACACAAGGGATCGTCATGTAGGTACGGATTCCATAGATGTGACTGCGTACTTAAGCTAGTCGAATCCATCCAGAAGACTATTAACAACCAACATCTCTTCCATTCCTTTAGCCTATACAACGTTGCGTTCGGCTGGGCTCCAGCATTCGCTCAGAACAAATAAAACGCATCTTCCTTCGTATAGCATCCTACCAGCCAGCACTACCAATGCGGAGGAGCCAACATCCCAATCCACGCGGGTATGTGGCTGATCCTGTCGTACTGCGAGGGCACGGGCACGCGGGTGGGCGCTCGAGTAATTTGCGGTCTGGACACAGCTAGTTAGATATATTAAGCCGCGTCCCGTCGAATCCGAAACGAGCGCTCGGATCCTCCTTAGTTCGCTAGGTTCTTAGTAGTTGACATGGGGTGAGGCACCAGTAACCGGGCATGTTGGATTCGTGTTGGACGGCTAATGCCGGAGTCTACATAATACAACGTCAGCTCGTGTACACATGCATCATAGGGCTGAAGATGCACCGATCTCAGATATGCGCCGCTGAGGAGAGGCAAATGGGCACAGCTGCGCCTCAGCGTTACGTACCGTACGATCAGCCCTCTATCTCCGGAGCGCTTCGTTCTTCTGATATCCAGGTAGGTATCCCGCTCGTGTAAATACTAAAATAAGGTTTTCGCGAGCGGCGGGTTAGGCTGAACATCCAAGTAAGGTTTCCGTAGCCTAGGCAGTTTCGAGAGTGCGTCCTATGTACGTTACGCCGGTAGTGTCTAGGTATGGATCAATCTACGCGCATGCTAAGAAATTCTCCGATGAAAATCTGGGGTTGACCTACATACATACATCGAGGATCTACATGGGACGTCCCACGATGCTAGCGCGGGCCGGGCACACGGGAAGCTCTGGCGGAGCAGTGCTTCAACTGCGGAGGCAGGCCGGGCTTATTCTTACGCAGGCCGTCAGACTTATGTCGCGGAATCACACATGCACATAGATAGATACGCATATACATCTGCTCTCTGTCAGCTCAATAGCGTTGTATTGAGCGGCCGAGCCGTGGTAGGCATGCGGCCAACTAACTCAGGGGGGAGAAAAGAGGGGGGGGGGGGCGTATGCGTGCATGTTCTCTCTCTTCCCTTCTAACTATAGGCAACTGTAAGATAGGTAGGTTAGCGTATGTGACGACAGATAGATACACCTATTTGAGATTCCGCACTCGGCATAGGTCTATGAGGAACTGCTCTGCTTACTTACTGGTTGCGTATTCCCCGCCAGGCCAACAACACGATCTACTGGGGAGCATGGTCTTGTGGTGGTTGTTGTTGCTGCTGTTCGGCTGCCGCGGTGGGAGGGAGTGTGGCCCTGGTGCCGGGCGTTTGGTTCAGCAAGGCACAGATGAAGGCAATGGCAGGCGAACTAACAGTGGAATCCTATCACGTTCGTGATCCTGGCGCGCGAGGCGAGCCGCCGAACCGCGCAGGACCACCACGATAATCAGGGCCCAGATGACCCCGAATATCAGGACGATGATGACGGGCACTAGCGCCCACACCAAGGCAGAAGCCATGGTATTGGTGGATTGAGTTCGTTGCTTGTTCTTGGTATGACTTTGGGATAGGTTGCGGTGATCTTGACTAGGCGCTGATGGGAAGTTTTTTTTGGGTACGAAAAAAACTTGGGGGAAAACAGAGAAAATTCTCGAGAATGTTTGTGTGTGTATTTATATTAGAAGTGTACAGTACGGTAGGAAGTACCTATTGGATGCCGAGCCTCGAATCTATGACATAGGGCGGTCTGTGAGCCTTCCCAGATGTTCTCCGGGACGATAGTCTCGGCGTTTCCCTGTCCTCCCATGGAAGTCCTGCGAAGCACAAAGCCGTGAGCCGGGAAGGCGCAATAATTCATGTCCAGCCGGCTGCGGCAAAGAACCAACCCCATTGAGGATCGTTCACGGAACTCAGCAGTTCCTCTGAGGGCCAAAATCAGAACTAATGTCCTCACAAGGTACCTAGGGAGTGACCCAGGTTAAGGAGAACAAGCCACGAGTCGAGCCGCACGTCGAGCTGCAAGTTGAGCCGCGAGGTATCCGTAATACGTCTGGGCTCACCAGCACATTTTTCATTGTCTATTCAAGCATATATCGACGATAGAGACGACAACAACGAGCTCCGTCCATCATATACCCTCGAAGATATATCTACCTACTCCTCCCCAGAAACCCAGACAGGATCTTCAGCCAAAAGGTTTATAGTCGACAGCAGTGAAATAGCTCCTTTTCTGGATGTTGATTTGTCCGAACACCAACAAAGGCGCCATGCATAGACTGCCGTAAAGAAGTAGGTTATTTCTACCATAGAATACAGTCAAGCCACTGATAACTACAAATAAGTAGTCCTAAGGCATGCTCCAGGAGGAAATTAGGCTGCTGCGAATTCTCCGGAAATAGTGGCAGCTATTTGTGGAAGGACATACGCGACGACGAACTCGAAATATGCCTCGTTCCAGAAAAACATCGGCTAGCCGAATCTTCAATATACAGTGGTTTACCTGTCTTTATTGGGTTTTCTTTGACGTCCGTGGGGAGAAAAGAAAAGAAAAATTCTATTATCAAGTTCGAGTGACAGCAAAGAAGTAAAACATAACGAGAAGAAATGTTGTCTGTGACATCAGTCAGTTTATAGATTGAACATTAGCAGAAAAGGCAAATATTTTCGTAGTAAGGCCATAGTCTAGATATCGCTGTCCCAAGCCACCCCAAACGGGAACCGGAATTCCAAAGCTGGTAACTATGGAATCCAAGTAACCTGAGTTATATAGATGCTTCGCACGGGTGTTGCTGGCCGGGATCGTAACAAGATTATGCTCGCCAGCGATCCTATTGGCACACGTCATAAGATTTTGTCTATACGGATCATCTAACTGTTCTTATGATGAATATCTTCCGTTAGATCACTAAATATCCCGTCGTGCTATATTAGACCCCAGGGATATTCGAGACGCTTTCATGTGAGTATAATATATGTATAGCCCTGGGTAAGATGAAATAGGGGTAGACCCACTATTACAGGCCTCGTACGTATAGACGTATTCATATTACTCTGCCCCCTTATAACTTCACCCTGGACTCAAAAAAAAAAAAAAAAGTTATACTCCTATTACCCAGTCAAATGTATGGAGACGAGTTTCGAACCTCATTTTATTTGACTTCATCGGGCCTGGTTCATTTTAATCAGTTTATGAATGCTATAATATTGACCTCGTATCAGTCTATGTGGCATCATTGATCCCAGACTTTCTGCCTCCCGAACGACCTATTCCATGCTGTTATTACATCGAGCTGATCCATAAAAGTAAATCCCGCCAACCCTACCAGTCAGTGTATACATAATCAAGACGTGGTGTAGATAAGTCATATAGTACCTTAACTCGTAGCTAAATTTATCTACACTATAAGTATTACGAGTTAAAATCTTTATACTGTTGAAATCAAAAGGATTCAAGTGAGCAGAATTTCCACCAACTCGGTATTCTAAGATATACTAATTTATACCTCATGTATTGTGTAATAATAGTCGGTTGGTTGGACCTATCACATGCCGCTGAAGTAGATAGGTCAGTTTGCTTATTCTACTGTAAGATGATGGGTATTTTAAGAGATCCTACACTGCCTGACTGCTACACAAGAGCAGTCTCCTTTTCATCCTGTTCTCTACATGCGTATCCTCCAACATGCCGTTTACCTGCTTGTGGTAGCGAAGGCATATCCACTCCATTTTAGCTGGTACATATAATATCCACTTGTCCCTGCTCGAAGATCGACCTACCTAGCTATTGCCTGAATCGCTCCCGGCTCGTTCATATTGTGCCACACACATGTATCCGGGGAGACTTGGTGTAAGGCTAGATCCGGGAACACTTATATACCGGAGTGTTGACATTCGGTGTGTCTTAGAGCGCGGTACCTGGATTTGAAGACGTCGTCTCACTGCCTAGTCTTGTACCTTAGATATTACACGAGCATAATATCAGGATGTAGATCACCTTACGACCGGTGACCGGCTTTCGCATTCCTGCGTAATAAGGGAACTCAGTTCCCAGACAGAAATCTACTCATCTAAGCGAGCATCACGACTCCACAAATCCAGTTACTCTCGTCAGAAAAGCAAGAAACTAAAAATGCTGACAAAGCTTGAATTTTGAATCTAATAATCTGCGAGTGTATATACGGCTCAAAAGAGTCGGGGTCGGGTATCTATATATAAGGGGGACGAGATCTCTCTAGGTAGAAAGAAGGAAGATGGGAAAAAGGACGACGATCTTTAGACATCTAGGATCTAGATCTAGAGATGAGACAACAACGACATGGTGATAGAGGAAATAAAGATATAACCCTCGGTCTATAACCGTCACTATCCACACACACGCGCGCGCGAATCTAATTACTTGCTCGCGAAAATGCCGTCGGAGTTGCCCTTCTCGGCGTCGGTGCCACTAACGGAGCCGGATGGATCCTCGTGGTGTCCAGCCGCGGAGGGCTTCCTGACGTGGGCCTGGTGCTCTTCGGTCTCGTCGTAGGCGATGAGGAGCTCGCCGTTCTTGCCGTAGCGGCGGGGCTCGCGACGGGCGACGCCGACGACGTCGAAGTAGCCCGCGTTGCCGTGGACCTTGTGGAAGATGGAGTCCATCTCCTCGAGGGAGCGGTAGGCGGTCTCGGGGAAGAAGAAGTAGACGCAGGGGACCATGAAGGCGTTGATGACGGCGAAGATGATGTACGTCTGGTACCCGATGTTGTTGAACGCCACCGGCGTGATCATCACCACCAGGAAGTTGAAGATCCAGTTCGACGACGTCGACAGCGCGTTCGCCGGCGCCCGGATCCGCAGGCTCGTGATCTCCGCCGGGTACAGCCACGTCATCCCCAGCCACCCGATGGCGAAGAACGTGTTGAAGACGAATAGGAACACGATCGCGCCCACTTGCGCGCGGGGATTGTCCTCCTGCGAGTTGGTGCCCGCCAGGATCGCCATGGTCCCGGCTTGGCCGGCGGCGCCGAAGAGCATGAGCTTCCGACGGCCCACGCGCTCGACGAGGAAAACGGCCGGCCACGAAGCGATGAAATATTCCGTGCCGTTGATTGCAGCCAAGAGGCGGGCCATGAAGTCGCCCATGCCGAGATTATGGTATATCACGGGGGCGTAGTACGTGATGAGATTAATGCCGGAGACCTGCTGGAACATCTGGTTGACAAAGGCGAGTAGAGTCCGGTGGAAGTTGCTACCTCAGAAATCAGCATTTGTTGTTTACTGCATCACCTACGCGGTGCTATGGTATTGCACGTACCGTTCCTTATCCATGGTAAATAGATCTGCAAAGCTGCCCTTGGACATTTCAATGACGGTGTCCTTGATAGCGATAAACTCATTTCTGACTTCTTTAGAGTCAACTGGCAGGTCCAACAAGGCACTGAGTACTTCGCTAGCCTCGTCTTCACGGTCCTTCAAGATCAGCCAGCGCGGCGACTCCGGCAAATTCCAGATGAAGCATAGAATGAACAGGCAAAAGACAATTTGGAAGGCGAGCGGAAACCGCCAGGCGACGCTGCTGTCGATGAAACTGAACCCTAAATCGATCCAGTAGCTGACCATTATGCCGCAGGTAATCAAGGCCCCTTCGATCATGACGAGTTTACCTCGCTTGTGAACTTGGGAAGTTTCCGACTGCCAAGTAGGAACCGTCGAGGTGTTTCCTCCATTTCCTAAGCCGGTAATGATACGACCGACGATAAAATGCGGAAGCGTCGTGGCGCTGGTTTGCAATATGGCGCCAATTATCATGATAGAGGTGCCAAGTATGATCATCTTTTTGCGACCAAGCGGGTTGGAGATAAATATGGTGATGATGGCGCCGATAAAACAGCCTAAGTTGTAGGCCGCAACAGCGATACCCTGTGTTTCCGCGCGCTTGGCCTGCTCAACAGAATCGTGAAGGTTGGGGTCTTCTGGGTTTATGCCTGGAAAAGCTGCAAGAAACTGCGACATGGTGAGGATGCCCCCCATCACACCCTGATCTACAGCGAGTCAGCTTTCGTCAAGCATCAGCGGTAGGCAGCGTGCGCGGGATGGAATTACCGTATCCAAACAGCAGGAAATCACATCCTGCGATAATACCAACGGCGTAGTTGAGCCAATGGCCGCGAAGACCAAAGAATTTCCCCATGGTGAACGAAATGAGATCGTGTCGACCTTTCTAATGTATGTCAACCTCGATTACATGTAGAGATAAGGCACTATATCAAGGCTGCTGATCCACAAGCTGATAAAAGGTCAGATAAATGTTAGTTTCGAGCCAGGCCGGTGGGTCAATGGTCTATTTGTATTCTCCCTGAGGTATGTTGAAAATGTGTGGATTGATAGCAATCTCGCCACAACCATTAAGTCCCACAAGATCGTGGAGGTTTGCTTTTCGTGATCGCGTGTAGATGTCGCAATGGGGAGACGAAATATCCGTTATAAATCCACAGCATGTGGAGAAGATTGTTGAAATGGCCGGGTGCGGAAGAGGCGACAATATTATATGTGAATATATGTATTTATATACGTCGCACCGTCGCTTGATCTCCACAGTCGACCCCCTCGAGGTGCTTGGCTTCGTGCAGGCGAGTGGCAGCGATCGCAAAATAGGTAACCTGGACCGCGCCGGTGCTGGGGTCTACACGCGTCGGTGACTCGACAAGTGAAGTAGCTTGCCACGCAGGGCTGGAGTTCCCAGGCCTCTAGTAGTTCCAGTTTTTGCGGTAACTAACCAACCCGCGCAGTGCCTAAATCCAAGATGAGCGGGTTACCTTTCGGTATGCGCGATAACGCATATCCATCTACAGTAGATTAAAGATGAGTCGCACACTGACCATGTAAGCAATCTTACCCCATTCCCCCATCCTCCCCAGAAAACAGAACAGCGGAACCCTACCTTGACCCTGTGAAAGGGACTAGCACTAGCACCCAGCTTGGCATAGCGCTTACATCTGACGCCTAAAAGGAAGAAGCTTTGACACATCATGGGCGGATTCATGGGGTGCATTGACAAGGAATGGAGAAAAAAGGATGGCCTCGCAGACTCGGTCGACAGTCGATCCTCGGGTTACCCCATAGAGTAAACCGTATCGCGCACCTCATCTGAGACTAAGAAGGCTAAGATCTGCATCTACATCGCCCAGGCAGCCAGGAAAACCCTAACTTTGAAGATTCGGCCGGCGCGGCGGCTTCGGGCGAACTTGACGTCAGTCGTCTTCGACAACCAGAGTCCGGCGTTTGATGTTAAAATCTCTGACCATGCCAGTCATGGTAAGAAAAAAAAAACTTCTACATAAGAACCGGAAGCGCTTGGTAGTCAGATAATGACGTCGCTTTTGCGGGGTGGCGTCCCGTTCGCCGCGGTGCTATATCGGTGTCTCCACCGCTAGTAACTTTGGTATCCCCTATTACTGAGTAGCAACTTATTAAGAGCCTGTATTCCTACCTTTTCCGGCGGCCATGTTTTCGAGGTTTATCAGGCAAGAATCGGCCTCCGGCTTTCCAAATTCATACAGACAAGACGGCCGGCCAGGAATACTATACGCGTAGAAGGGAAAAGACGGACAACGCTGGGACGAATATAGTAACAATACCGAGTGAGGTGTTCGGTGTTCCAGTATCAACGGATTAGTCAGAGTGCTGAACACAAACCTGTGTCTTGATCTTCTCTTATTTCCTTAGGTAAGGGGCACTCTATCAATATCGACATATCATTTCGCAACCGTCATTTCGTAGTCTCGTTTCTGTCGTGCATCGCTTTTCGTCTACAACGCCATCCATCTAGTGGCCGGGCTCACAGCCCGTTTTCCTGCTTGAATTTATCCCAACTCTCATTAAGGGTCGCGAAGACCGTCCCAGCAATAAGTCTAACCTCCGTGCTTGCATCGGGCGGGAGCTGAGTGTACTGTTAGTAATAGCCATAAATAATGTAGATGACGTTTCGAAGCCGGCTTACCTTGTCAGGATGACACTTGGCAATGGCCTTCATGTAGTGTATCTTGACTTTGTTCGCGACCACCAACTCGTGCAAGCCAATCTTCTTCCATCCGCTGTTTTCCCACAATACCTGATCAAGACTACCAAGAAGGGCCCTGAGATTGTCCCTCTTGCCATCTCGCCAGGCGGAAATTCTTGCGTCAACCTTCTCACTTAAAGCAAATTTCTCGTCGTCCGCCGCCTCGGCCGCTTTATTGGCTTGTCGTAGGCGTTGCACCGCTTCCGAGCTCTTCTGTGGCGCAAGGTCTGCCACAGCTGAAGGCTTCGGCCTAGGCTTAGCTGCTTGGACCAGTTTGGGTGCCGCCTTTGGCTTAGGGACGAGCGCTTTCTGGCACCGTTGGCGGCCACCAATGGCGGTTGCACCACCGACGCCAGCTTCAACACATTGCTGCCAGACGTTGCTGGCTTCGGTCCACTTTTCCATCTGTTCAAGCGCCTCGGCTTTTCGGCTAAGGGCCTTGCCGTATAAGTCCTTCATGTCACGCGTTTCGCCATCCGGTAACGTGACTTTCTCTCCGTCACCATGTGAAGGCCCTATTATACCAATGGCCGCATCAGCATCGCTAACAGCCTGCTTAGGACTTCCGGTCTTCAAAGCAGTGAGGGCACGATTCGTTAGAAGGACGATACAAAGAGGGTGCGTTTGCGGTATACCCGCCAAAGAATTTGTGTAGCTCGTATGGGCAGCATCGTAATCTCCACGCTTGAAATGCGCTGTCCCGTCGAGGCGATGCCGTGTAGAGGCCTGTAAAATTGATGAAGGGACGGCGGGAAACTTCCGGGTGGGAGGCGGTGGCCGGGGGGTTATGCTTTGTGACGGCGCTTTCGTAGTAGGTTTGGCTGCCGATGGTGATGGTTGAGCCGAACGCTGAGGCCGAGACCGGGAAGGTGGCGGAGCAGACGAGTTGAAAAGTAGGTCTGCTTCTGCTTCAGGTTTAGGTTCAGGTGGTGGCTGAGGTGTCACCTTTTTCCTTCTTGCCGGGCTTACATATGCTTGTGCACTTTGCTCCTCGATAGCTTGTTTATTGAGTCGCGCCCGGGGATCAAGCGAACCTGACTGAGTCGTCTGTTGCCATTTCGGTACCCCTGAAGACCGAGTCGATGGTCTGGTAGGGAGAGCTGGCGACTGATCTCGAGATGCGTCACGTCGGCTTTGGTTAGACTGAGATGGATGCCTTTCGGGTCCTACACCAGTCTCTAACATCAAAGCTTCATCGGTCGCGGGTTGTGAAACTTGTCTTTCAGAATGCGACTTATCTTGCTGGGCAGAGCGCATCCATTTGGGTTGGTTGGGATCACCGCCTTCCTGCTGGAAATCAGCCACCGCCTTTTGTACCTGCTTCTGTCCAGTTTTCCAGAGAGAATTAGCTGTTTTGAAGAAGCTTGAACCCATGGCTGCAGCTTTCCTTGAGAGGTCATCGCCAGTAGTAGGCGATCCGTTGTCCCTTCGCGAAGGAACATCACCAGGCTGCTCTTCCCTCATCCACGCGGGATTCCCATGGCTCCTGGAACGGCTGTTACCCGTCCTGGTTTGCTCGGTGGGATGGTCTCTTGTGGTCGGTTTGCTGCGAGCTTGTCTATGCGCGTCGTCTAGAAGCCAGCCAACTGCCGCTTGAACGTTCAGGCCTGCACCGCTCTCTGTCAAGCCCCGTCTCGCATTTTCAGCCGTAAAACCCATTTCAACCAATTCTGCTACCGCTCTATCGAACGGATCTGAGCTATTTTGTCTTGGAGGTAATTCTGGCTCGGAATCAGAGTCAGAACCTTCGATAGGCTTGCCAGGTTCTGGCTTTGGCTGAGAAGCTTGGGCTTTCCGCCGGACTTCTTCAACCGGTTTACCGAGGTCCCCAAGAAAATCATCGTCTTCATCCGTCGCAAGCGTTGCTTGCTGCTGCGGCTGAGTCTTCAGTTGATTTAGCCCGAAGGGATCGTCGTCATCACCAAAGTCTCCCCCACTTGAAATGGCGGGCTTGCTCCACGCGCTCGCATTTCTTAGGTCGAGCTGGGCTGCATTTGCTGGAGTGCTCTTCCCAGAGAGGGGTTGTGCTGGAGGAGGGTAGTGACTGGCATTATCGACTTTGGTGTCTTTGTTGAATGCTGCAAAAAGGTCGTCATCGTCCTTATGTCCGTTTGGAGACCCTAATCCGCTACCAACCGACGGAACGGCCGGTGAAACAGTTCTCGATGCCGTTCCGGAACCCTGTCCAATGTTGTCCCAAAACTGACCACCTCCATACTGAGACTGTAGCTTCTGTCTTTCTTCCTCCTCTTTTTGGCGTCTCTGAGCCGCCAACTGTTCCTGTCGTTCTCGAAGGCTTAGATTGGCATTGCTTTTGCCGCCACCAAAGTTCACAAGATTGCTGAAGCTATCGGTGGCAGGCTTGGAGGTGTTCGGCTTCGTGGCAGTGAAACCGGAACCTTGGGTCGAGAGCGGCGTGGATCGGCCGGAAGGCTGAGGGGACGGGGTCGGGTGCAGCGTAGGATAGAAAGAAGGTGGGCTCATGGGGTTCATAGCTGGAAGCTTGGTGCCTTTCTCTTTGCTGGTCGAAGACCAATCAAGACCGGAGAGATCATCCATCGTTGCGTAAAAGATTGTAAGGATTTCTTCATATCAAGCATGTTGCATTGCCGTGTTTGTCTACTTCGTAAGTCGTGATGTTAACGCATTTTGGAACAGGTTGCTGGGTTGGGCTGTCGCATTCAATCAAACAATAGCCTACCAAGTAATCTGTGATCCGCACCAGCCAATGGATTTCGACTGTGGCTGGGCATTGCAAGGCTAACCTGGCTAACATTACAAAGATGTGGCTTGGAATTAGGTAAGCCGAACCAAGCCTTGTCTCGATATGTACTTAGCCTGAGTGCTCTTGATAATATGGGTCGGAATCTAACTTCTCACCGCCTACGGATTATATCGGAACTCGGGATACGCATCAATAACATGTGCATGTAGGTAAAGTTCTGACAAACAGGTAGGTAATTAATAGGTGCTTGTACAGAGGGTTTATTTCGCGGTGTGCAATACTAGATAAAATAGGGCTTTGCTGGTTTATCAAACTCTGTTGCTATAAGCTGCCTACATTGAAGTATAGCCACATCTTCATATCTTATCTTCGCATCTTATCTACAGAGTGCTTACGCAGTATTAAGAATGCCCCCTTCTAGAAGCAGTACAGAGTTACAAAACACTGAATGTATATGTACATACATTAGGTACTATAGTTTTGAAATTCGCCATGTTCCTGGATCGGGCTTGAATCGTAGTAGGATCAACAGCGCATCATTATTACGAGGGGCTGCTAATCCCTCCATTTTGGGGTAGGTGACGCTTGATGATCATACGTACAGAAACAGTCTGAAAATAACGGAGAATTTAATCTTTCACCTCGCAATAACCTGAATTCCGGCAGTGTAAAAAGGTATAATGCTACCTATCGAGAATTTTTATATTATTTTGTTGCTGACGAGTGGTAGGTTAAGCTGTTGCCTTGCCATGAGCTGTGATATGTCCACGATGATTAATATTATCGGCGACAATACAACTGTTGTCTTGTCTAAGAATTGTCTTGGACTTCTGGCTGCCTAACCATTCGCAGTACCCCACTGTCAAACTGTGTACATATCTCTCTACCTGGCAGGTTGTGTCAGCAAAAAGCTGGACAGGCCACATAAGCCTCAAATACTATAATTTCACCTAGTTTTTAAATATTATAATTATACAGCCACCTTAATAGTTATAAAATTGAAAATTTCAGGATATAATTTTTAATAGTTATTTTATTTATAGAAAAATTTTCGTAATTTAATTATATTATTTTAAATTATAATTATTTAATAAACTTTTTATTAAGGTTTTTTCTTTATATTATCCCTAATTATAAAATAATATATAAAAAAGTTAAAAAAAATTATAAAAAGATTTTAATTTATTTTATATAAAGAGCTTTAATTTAAATAATATATAAAATAAATTTTAATTTAAAATATTAAAAGTTCGGTAAGTTATTTATGTTAATATAAACTTATATAAATAAAAAAATATTATATTTTCATACTATTATTTTAAAAATTAATAATTAAATAATTATAAAAGCTATTTATATAAAAATCTTTATTTAGTTTTAATTTTAAATAATAATATTATAATTTAAATTTTAAAGATATTAAATTAATTTTAAAATAAAAAAAGGTTTTAAACTTATTTCTTTAAATTTTTTCTTTATTTTTTAATATAAGCCTTTAAATAAATTAATAATAACTCGCTGAATTTTTAATATTTTAAATTAAAATTTATTTTATATATTATTTAAATTAAAGCTCTTTATATAAAATAAATTAAAATCTTTTTATAATTTTTTTTTAACTTTTTTATATATTATTTTATAATTAGGGATAATATAAAAAAAACCTTAATAAAAAGTTTATTAAATAACTATAATTTAAAATAATATAATTAAATTACGAAAATTTTTCTATAAATAAAATAACTATTAAAGATTATACCCTAAAATTTTCAATTTTATAACTATTAAGGTGGCTGTATAATTATAATTTAAAAAACTAGGTGAAATTATAGCATTTAAGGCCTATATGGCCTGTCCAGCTTTTTGCTGACACAACCTGCCTGGGCGACTATCAAATTGTGATGGACTCCGGCCAGTCTCCGATGTTGACTTGACGCATTGGCGTCTAGTGCTAATTGGGTATTTTGACCGCAATTCTATATTCTCCAACAGCACTGCTGGCACTACTGCGGCCTTAATCACAAGTGATTGCGTACATAATCAGTGTTTGGCTATAATTTAGGCATAGATGTATGTATGTACACGCAGTATGTCTGGAGAAGCGAGGCCGGTGGTAACGGGATGGAGTATCGGTGTACGCAGTCACCGCAACACAAATGACACAAGGAGAATGCGAATGGTCGACTATGGGGCAGAAGCCTTGGACAGTACGTTGCCAAGGCCGTTGTCATTAGGTAATAATAGGTCTATGCCTTCAATGGCAGATTGGTACGTATGTACAGCATGAATCACGGTTGTATCTAGGCGCAGTGTTAAGTGATATAAGTGCCACGCATCGCGAGACGATGATAAGGACAGGAGGATGGATAGAGATTCCCAAAACACTGGACACCGAAGAGATTCGGTCCATTAAATAGGTATGGGGTAGAGATTGCTATCCTACTTCGTACTACCTACATCGATGTAGTACGAAATACATACGTGTATGTACATGGTACATAGAAAGATAAAGTTTGGCGCACAGGGGCTTGGCTAGATGGTCATTTCCTAGGTGGGCAATTATCAGCTTCGAGATCGGGATCCCATTGGCTGAAAGCGCCTTCTGACGAGCCACCTTTTGAGAACACTGAAACACATTCGAAGAGTCTTGGCCTCTTCTGGAAGTCAAGGGGTTTATGTAGGGGCTACCCCTCCGGCTAGCTAGCCAGCCTGCCAGCTGCCAGCCTTCCAAGTTTTTCTTTTCTTGTCCATCGAAATCTTGTCCCTATCATGCTACCACTCTGCCGCTTTATGGCAGTAGTACCCGCGTCACGGCAAATTCGTCAAGGGTTTCTTGATTGTCTCGTTGATAATCTGCAGTAACATGATATTGTATCTCGCCGGCTCGCTTGACGAAGAGAGTAGATGGCACACTCACTACCTTGATATGCGGGTGGCATGTAAAACATAGGAACATTGGAAGTTGTATATAGGGACCTGATCTGGTACGCGGGTACGCTGCATGGTTTCCGAGTTTCTCGCATCCTCCGACGAATAGACATAGGCCATAAGCTGTGCACAGTTCATCAGTTTGTCAATCATCAATGATGTTGTGAGACCGCGATAGCCAAGCAGTGATAAGCCTTTCCGAATCCTGTTGACTGTTGTCACAAATTGTGATACACATGGCACATATATTGAGATTCACACTACCACAATCTACTTACCTAATGTATGTGTAGAGGTCCCATGGGATCTACTCTGTAGATTCGTTATGAGCCACAACACACGACCGGCAACCGGTTAATGTTGCGTGCAGAGTACATACAGTACTACTTATAGTGCACGCATGCCCATCCCTAGTATGTATAGTAGTACTTACACAACAGTCCCAGGTGCCCATCTTCATACGCTAGGTAGGTTTCTACGATGTTCGTGAAGACAGCTATGTAGGGCGCCTATGGTACAACATTGAAGGGTTAAGCATCAAATAATCTATCTATTGGGTTATTATGACCATAACAACTGAACTCGTTTGCCCGTCATGCACTTGCAGTATCCTAGGCGTTATTCAAAGAATGGGGGCTGGCACTCATAGGAGCACTTCCACGATGCAGTCCTGGTGCCTGTAGTATCATTTGCCTAACAGTCGGACTACAGAGTGCTTCATGTAAATGCTTTGCACGCACGCGATTTCAGAAGAGGCACTTAAGTGCATGCGGATATGGCTCTATGCCGCAGTGTAGTTACCTCTGGAACCTGCAGGTAGCAGGTCACTTTCATCCATTGCGTGTGTAAAGTTTGTGCTTGTGGCTACCTAAGGTAGTACATACATGTAGCGATTGGCGGCGAAAATTTTGTACTGGGTACAGTGTATCATGTATCCAAACTGGCAATGCTCTCGGCGTTCCTGGATTTTCCTAGCCAATGACGATGAAGGACCCCTGCTTTAGACTGCCTTTAATTTTGAGCGATGACGATCTTGCAGGGATGGCCAAGGCGGGTGATTATGCTGCCAAGATTTGGAATCCCCCGCCATCTGCCCCCTTATTACCACTACCTAGATATCGCCTGGCACCTGGCAGTCGCGGCTTCCAGGTCTTTTTACATTGAGATTTAGGGACCCTATCAAGTAGAAGAGAGAAAAGAAAAAGCAACGCCAGAATTCCATCACCGAACTGGTCTTCGTAATACGGACAGTATATGGCTACTGTAAGAATTCACATAGAGGTAGAGATTTGATATGTAAACATAGCAAAACATCTTATTGCCATGATATCTCCATACATACAGGTATACATTTGCTTTAACATCCAGTCCTTATGGGGAATTGCCTCCACTTCGATGTTGTCCTGGCCACAGACGAAGCTGCACGCCCTTACCTAGCCCTTCATTAGAATGGGTACATACATACATACCTAGGTATACCTCAGGTAAGTATGTATGTACCTTGTGTACCTCCTACCTTATGTATGTACCTAAGTACCTAATCGGGGGACTCTTGTTGAACCGCCCCTTCCACCTCTTTTCACCACATATCCTGCCTGCCTGCCACCTTCCCTTCGTCGACACTCGTTCTCCCAATGTTTCCCGTCCCTAACCTCCGCTAAGCACCCCGAAACATTCCACTCATTCAATCCAACCGGCAATTTCGTCGACCACGCTCTTTACACATCCTGACAGTCAGTCCAGATTCTGGTCTTGACTGCCAGCCTACTACGTTCCTTTCATATTGTTGATCGTATTCATTTCCGTCTATTCAACTAAGCAAGAATCAGCCACCGTCTAGTATCCCTGTTCCTGCGAGGTTGGCAATAGATAAGAGACCTCGATATTAGACGCCAACATAAGACGGTTGATTCTACACCACACATCTATCTAGGTTACGGGATTCACCGAGTTCGCCAAAGAAGACCAAAGCAAACCACAAACGCGCGATAGTGGGGATAGACGGCCTGTGTTGATGTGACTTTGGTGATTGTTGGAAACTGAGAACAGGACGGCACACATCCGAAGCTGCCGTTTCCCATCGGTCTGTTGTCCGTGTTGTCAGACGGACTGGCAAGTGTTTGGGTGGCGACTGCCGCGTCGTCGGAGGAACTACCTACTTGGATTCGATCTGGCATCGACGCCCGACAGTTATCACAACAAGCCAATTCTGAAGAACTGGGGGGAGTGCGACTTACTTTTGCGGTCCCTAATTCTAGGTAACCACTTCCCTGAAATCGGCTCTACAAAACACTGCTCACACTACACAATCAAGCAAATCGCCGATTCCTAAATCAACCGTCGGCAACATAACTTCTACAACACGGTTCACAACGGCATTCGAATAATCTGACAATACCCAAGAATCGGCGCTATTCACAATGGCGACCAAGAATTTCTCAGTCGTTAACCTCCTCACCGCTGTCACCAGTGTGTCAGCTTTCTGGCGCATGGAGTGCCGAGGCAGCTCTGGTCTGGCTAGAATGGACCCCATTGTGGACACGGGCAAGGTGTCTGCCCATTCGCACACCATTCATGGCTCTTCAGGTATGTAATGATTACTATCATACCTCGAGACCATAGGCATGATATGGATATGGGTTTGAAGCATACCACAGAATACATATGCTGACCTGCCATTTCTCCATAGGATTTTCACTCGAGGCGACTTATGATGACCTGATTAATGGCAATTGTACCTCGTGTGCTGTCAAGCAGGACAAGTCTGCATACTGGACCCCCAATATGTACTTCCGGGATGGAGACACTGGGGAGTTCACCCCGGTTCCTCAGATTGGCGGAATGCTTGCGTGAGTGAACTTGTCCGCTTTACATTAATTGCCCCATGATTGATTATGTATATGTCGAAACACGTTCATTGTGGTTCTTTATCAACTCATACTTACCCCAATTTGTTCTCACGTGCTGTTTGCATTATGTCATATCATCCTAGGGATGAGTAAATCAGCATTCACATGGACATGCATTATTCTACATAACAGCTAACAATGGAAATAGATACTACTTTCTGCGCGGTGACAATATCACAGCCTTTCCACCAGATTTCCAGATGGTAGCTGGCAGCAATTTTCGTCGTGATTATACTATTGGAGATCCTGAGTCGCCAGACCCGCCCCAGTCTAACTGGGCTAGTCTCGACCAGACAAGTCAGGCAGACTTGGAACAGCGTGCGATTGGTTTCAACTGCCTGAACTACAAGAGCCCGAATCAAGAGCCCTCCCTCTTCCGTCATCGCATGCCTAGCAAGGATTTCACTGATGCTAACTGCCCTGATGGTCTTCGGCTTGAGCTAATGTTTCCATCGTGCTGGAATGGCGAGGCCACCAGCAAGGACCACAAGAGCCACGTCGCGTATCCAAGCCTAGTTGGGAATGGTGATTGTCCAGACACGCACCCGCTTCGTCTGCCTACCCTATTCTTTGAGACAATTTGGAACACCAATGCACCGGATTTCCAGGGTAAAAAGGGAGAATTCTTGAACTCCAATGGTGACCCAACCGGTAGGCAGTAAATGTTTAGATAAATCTAGCTGCGTATTGCTAACACTATATAAAGGTTATGGCTACCATGGTGACTTCATGTCCGGTTGGATCCCCGACTTTCTTCAAAATGCCATTGACACTTGCACGAACGACTCCGGCGACATCCGTGATTGCTCGGTGTTTACCGACAATGGGCCTCTCCAGTCTGATGAAGAGCAGAGAGAATGCCACTTCCACCTCCCGGATCTGTTGGACAAGGAAAACCCCGGAGCACTCAGTCTGAAAATGCTGCCAGGCAACCTTGAAATTCAGGTTGGACCGGAATCTGCAACTCCTGGAGGTGGTGCACTTCCTGGATTTTCTGCTGCCACTAGTTGGTTGGGTAGTGTTTTTGGTGGTGGTCAATCTACTACGCCCACGGCATCATCTACCCCGAGTGCTCCAACGCTGTCATCGTCAAGCGCATCTACGTCGAGCGCATCTGTTGCTGCAGCTTTCATGGAACAACCCACTACAGCACCGACGCCATCATCCCCAGACGTGAACGTCCTTGCTTCAGAGCCGCCGCAGACTACTTCGTCAAGCCTACCACCTCCCCCACCAACCACTACCCCGGCGCCTGTGGTTACGTCTGAGCCTGGCGTATCTTACCAAGTGGTCAGCACTCAGACTGTCACCAATGGCAACAGCGTCGAAGAAGTCATCTGGAAGGAGCCTGTAGTTTATGTGACAGAGGACTCTGTCACTACTGTGGCCGCGAGAGCTCCTATGGCGAAGTTGGAACAGAGGCGCCAAGATCATGCCTGGCGGCATCGCCATCATGGTCGTGGGCGTTGAATAAACGATCAATTGTAACTTTCTTTCACATTTGTTTCGGTGGAGATACTCACCTAACCTATAGGGATCGGGTGGAGGATATCGCATCATGTTTCTAGGGTCTGATTTTATTTCACCCAGGAACTTTTCAGTACATGTCAATTTGGAGCTCTTGGAAGAGCAAACATATGAGATCAATCAGAAGGAGTTGTAACAAAACCAAAAACAAGATAAAAGAAAACTTGGCGTTCAATTAAAGTGATACTGCATGAGCGTAGGGTTGACATTAGGGCGTTACAAGCTATTACGTGGTGTGCTTAGGATGCATCTCGTGGCAAGAGATTTTAGTTTTCCCCAATATCTCGGCTTTACAGTACTGTGAAGGCCAGTATTATTGAATTAAACGGAGTTTCAAAGCCATTAAACTAACCTGAGGCACTGTTTTGTTTCCTGACTGATTTCCTTCTGGCTTTGCTCTTCGAATGACGCCCTCGAGCATTTCCCACGGCCTTTGTACGGGCGTGATATCGCTATCTGCCCTCATTTGACGATCGATATATTCATTATCGTTCTTGTTTATGTCAATCATGACGTCCTTGCTGGCCTCCCTGTCTCAGAAGTCCGAGGGTGGGTTGGAATGCGTCGCCGTGGGGCAAGCATCGCATTCCAACTGCTGGCCGTATGAGCCATTCCGAGATCTCGATTTGTTTACGTTTAGTCTAGTTTAGTTAGGAGTGTTGTTGGAAATCCTCTCAGCTAATTCCCTTCTTTCTCTATGCTGGGCTTAATGCCACGCATGAAGGGTGTGACACGCTTTCAGTTCGCCGCTTAGTGAATAGGATTAGGAGCTGTTCATGTAGTGCGAAGTCTGAAGAGCTGATCCTCTCGACAGTGTAGTAACATTTAGAATCTACGATTTGGATTATCCTATCCAAGCCGCTCCTCACAGACCCGATGTATCGATCGAAACCAACCACCTAGGCACATCCGGGTAATCCAGTCAGGAGGTTGAAAGTAGTCATCTTCGGTCATCTTCAGTACAATAGAACCCAACCTCGCAGCACACCTCTGTGCCACCAACGACATCGGCATGGCACCGTCCAGCCTTGTCGTCAGAGAACCCTATGCTCCTCCAGTGCTCTCCACCGGCGCCATAATCGGCATCGCGATCGGCGGCGCCGTCATCATCTTCGCGGCCCTCGCACCCCTGCTGATCTACATCGCCCACCGCCAGGATCGTCAATATGCCGCCACTGCAGGCCCGGTAACAACCTCCAGCCTACGACCCCAATCCGGGTCCCCGAGACGGCTGCGCAAGAAGGGCATCATCGATAACTCATTATTTGAGGCTGAAGCGACGAGCTCCCTGCAGAACTCGAGTCTGCCGGTCCTGCCACCCGTGTTCTCGCGGCCGAGTAGTTTCACTCTAGGCCCATTTGACGAAGACGGGAGTAGCAAAGAGGGCGGGCGCCATAGCGCGGATGCGCGCCTGCAGAGGCCGAAGTCGCGGTCTCCCGAGAAGCAGCGGGGTTACGGCGTGTACGAGAACAGGCGCAAGACCTCGTGGATCGACGAGGATGCGCTGCACGGACCGCGCATAGTGACGCCGGGGAAGACGAAGCGGAAGGCGAGCTGGCTCGGGAAGGGGTTGGGCCGCTCTCTGAGCCGCAGTTTGTCGTTTAGGAAGCGTGCGGCGGAGCTCATGGGCAGTCCCACGCTGCCTTGTACTGACGTGGGGCCGAGACAGGGGTTTGGCACGCCGAATGAGGGCAACAGTAACGCCAGGGGGCCTGCGGGTGATACTACGCACGGCATGCACGAGCTCGAGAGGCCCATGGCGCCGCGCCCAGCTCTACAGCAGGCCGCCGCGAGTCCCCGGAAAGCATACATCCATGTGAGCACGCCTGACTCCTGTCATAGCCCTGGTTTTGTGTCGAGGCCGCCATCGAACGTGATCCACAACCCGCGCCATCGAAACAACTTGGCTCTCGAGGCGGCGCAGCAGCTGGCTGGCGGGGCACGCGTGCCTGACTCGTTCACGGTCAAAGCCCCACAGACGCCGGGACAGACCCGGAGACCGTCGAGAATGAGGCAGAACGCTACGGAGACAGATCTGACGGAGATTTTGCGCATGACGGCGGAGCGTCTGCAGGACGGGAACAGAAGTGCTAGAAGGCAGACAATGATGATACCGGGCTCGGGTGGAAGTAAAGAGGGTGACTACCTCAGTCTGAGATGCGAACCCTCTTACAGTGGAATTTCTAGCCCTGCGAAGAGCCAGAAGAGCGCACCCGCGGCGATTGGGTATTCGGAGCTAGAAGGGTGCAGCCCCGCGACGCAACATTTCCCCCCGCAGACACACACTCCGAGACATACACGGCAGATATCGCACGTGTCGATGATGTCGATGATGTCGGAGCCGGACAGCCTCGTTGCTTCATGGCGAGGCTCGCAGGCAGAAGTGCAGACCGCGCTATCGAGCCCCAGCCGTGCTGTGAGGACACGGGATCCTGTCCCTACGCCGAGCCCCCAGGGAGGGAACTTGCAGCAATCGCGGCCGTATTCAACCGCCAGTTCCGAGTCCTCCGCGCTGTCAACACTGTATAGCGAAGAAGCGTCGACCCGTAGTCCTCCCATCAGCGAGCTGAGGCTCGAACACCGCAGTCCCACGGACACAGAAAGACGAGCCATTACGCAGGCTCTCTCTGCATATGACATCTTCAACAACAACAACAGACACCACCCGCCATCACCCGACAACCAACCCCAACCCCAACACGAAAAACACCCCCTCGAGAACGACGACCGCAGCCCCCGTCCCCTGCGTCTCCGCAAGGGAACCCTAGGCGAGATCGTCGGCCCGCTCGCACCGCGCGCTCTGCCCGCTCCCCCACCCGACCGCGAACCCCCCAAGACCCGTCTCTCCTTCACGATCCACGCCCTCGACCAGCCACACCACGACAACAACAAAAACGACGACCCCTTCGTGGTTGCGACGCCCTCACCGCCGCCCCGCCTCTCGCGGCTCTTCTCCCCGCTGCCCGCCGAGCTACCCGGCGGGACCGAGGCCCAGGCCACCACGATGCCCCTCGCGCACGTGAGCGACAAGACACCGACGCCGTCGCCATCGCGCCGACGCGTGGTCCCGCCGCCGCAGACGCTGCGGGCCGCGGCTAGCTCGCCGACGCTGGGTGCTGAAGGTGGGGAGAGCATCGAGAGGGGCCCGAGCCCCGCGGTCTCGGAGGCGGGCCTCTCGTCCGTGTACGATAGCTACAGCTACAGCTACCGCGGCGGGGACGCGCGGACGGAGGAGACGGATAGCACGGCGACGCTGGTCACGGTCCCGTCGATGACTACATCGCCTGCGAGACCGCCCCGTATCCCGGAGTCGGGCCGCGAGTCGCGGATGGGGTTTCGCGACGACGCGGAGCAGCACTCCGTGCGGGATGACGGTGGCGGTGGCGGTTTCCGTACCAGCGAAGCAAAACCCGCCTCGCCCTCCCACCACAAGGCGCACGAACCACCCCGGTTCACCAGGCACGTGTACGCGCCCTCGCCGCAGCGCGCGCCCTCCCACCGCAGCGCCGTCTCCGACGGCTCCGTGTACTCGCAAGACGAGCTCGCGCCGCTCGCAAATACGCACCTGACAATGACGGTAGCGGAACTGCGTCGCATGAACAGCCAGGTCAGCTGCGTTAGCGGGTACAGCAACACTACTACGACGGCGGCGGGGCCTGGGGCAGCCGAGAGCCCGACGTTGCCGGCGCTGCGGGGCGGGGGGTTCAGCCCGGGGAAGAAGGGGGGCGGTGGGCGGAACTACCTGTCTCTAGGAACGCCACCTCGGGACAGCCCTCGCCGTCGAGACGGCGAAGAAGCGGGAAATCTCGTAGGCAGCAGAAGCGACGCGGTAGTGGCGGGTCAGTCGCGTCGGGGCACGGTGGTGGGGCCGTTACAGGAGGACAGCAGCGGGGGGAACGTCGGGACGGCGCCTGATGGGCGCGTGCTCGTGACGCACGCCGTGAGACTGGTGCGCGAGGAGGAGGCGATCAAGCGCGCGAGCGTCGAGAGCCTGGGCTTGTACGATGAGAAGGGGTTTCTGAGGAGTTCGCCGGTGGGGCGGCGGCGGGATTCGACGTCGCCGCTCTCGAGGCGGGTGTGATAGTATATGTGCTTCTTGTTTTTGCTTTTTGCTTTTTGCTTTTTGCTGCTGCTGCTTCTTCTTCTTCTGCCGTGTAGACAGTTTGCTGCTAATAATATCTTGTTTCGATGTCGCGTATACCTACCTACCTGCTAGATTAGGCTGGGCTGGGGTGTAGCACGCACCCGCCATAAGGTGATTTGTGGTCCTGTGTAATGACCGATCTGGACTTGATTATCCCCATATCAATACGTAAAGTATGTGTGTGCAAGCTGTGTTTCTAATTATGATGAGTGTATCTCGATGGTAGGTACACCCTAAGCGACCCCGAATCGCTAAGCGCGTGTTAAGTAGCAAGAATCCAAGATATCACAATAGTCCTAAACTATAGGACATAGTAGATGAATGAGCCAAGTCTATTTTGCTACACTAGGCTACCGGGGTATCATAACTGGTGCTCGTGTTAGGTCGTGTTTGGTGTAATAGTAAGTGAACCGAACTCACCAATATATGTCAGCTACAAAGATTGATCATATACACTAATCAGGAGGCGCGATTGCAGCCAGTTGTTATCGGCCAAGTGCATTAGCAATACAATTGCTTTGACTGTGCGAAGAAACCACGAGGAATGCAGGGCATGCTTCAAGGAGTTAGGCCGCTGCAAGATTCGCGCTCGTGAGATCGGATGTCCGACTGCTCTCTAAGTTTACTCGGTCCTTGGGCGCTTCGATTCGCCATCCTCGCCGTCCCGTTGGCCGTTCACTCCATCCTCTTCCACCTCGTTACGAGCTCGGACACGACCCGCACCATCTCCAAGCTCGCCACTGACACCCTCGTCTCCAATCCAGTTGCCGTCTTCGTCAAAAAACTCATGCACGTTGTCAGCGGTAATCCAACCAGAGCTTCCCGGTATCGGCGGTGGCAGACCACCACCGCCGTCGCCTCTCATAACACCAGGTAAGCCGTCCAATGCCTCGTGCTCGACAGCTCCCTCGAAGACTATTCGGTCGAAACCGCCCTCGTCCTCGTCCTCCTCTTCCTCGTTCTGAGGATCGGGATGCAGGTTGGAGCACGCCGAGATCTGGTTGAACAACGCCTGCGTCCGTTCCGCGTTTAACATGTCGACAAGCGGTCCCTCCTGCGCAGGGTTCCCTCTCGGCAGGCCTTTGTGCGGGATGAGGGTAAGCTCAATCGGATCGAAGCTCTCGTCGTCATCCGCGCCCGTGTCGGAGAGCTCGAGCTGCATGTAGACGCCGATGAACTTAAAAGCAGGGTCGTCAGGCTTCTCGGGATGGCGGAAGTTCTTGATGGCGTGGAGGGTAATGGCTGGGTAGGGTATCTCAATGCCGGTGCTACTGTCATGAGAGAAAAGGATCAGCTTGCTAGAGGATACCGTTAGCTATTTGTCATTGGCAACTGAAAGTCGGAAGAGGCCCGTTACGTACTTGGATGCGACGAATGCTTCGACGCGCTGTTCTTCGCACAAGTGCTGTCCCCAGCCATTATCGAGGGCATAGCATTCAGGCGGACTAGGCGGTAGAAATGCGTTGCCTTCTGGATCCTTTGAAAAGAAATGGAGTCGCTGATGTTGCTCTTTGGACGCCCACGCCTTGATGTTTTCGTCGTGGTAGTATAGGATAGGCTTTCCGTCGAAGAAGGTGTCGGGCGTTTGAGCTTGGTATTCGCTTAAGGGCTGGAAGTCATTGTCTGCCGAGGGGCAGGTCTTAATTACCGTGGGCAACATGACTGAGCTCCTTACTCACACGAGTAAGGGAATTAGTATGGAACGTTGACGGTTGAAAACACAGAGTAAGAGTAGGCGTAGAAGTAGAAGTGGGAGTAGAAGAAGTAGCTGTCGTAGCTTTGACGGAATCGTTGGGCTTATCGCCGTATCTTATCGTTATCGGCAGCCAGCTCAAGTCACTTGTCCCGCAGTTTTTAGCAGCTGTCATAGACTTCAACTAGCTTCTGAGTACGTAACACTCACTGCCTCCCATGTTCAATATAACAAGTCGTCGACTATACCCTTAATTGCGATTCCATTAAGCACCTAGAGTTGCTTGCCTGTAACAGTCGTCATGCGCGACGACCGTAAGTAGGCCCCTTTTCCCCAATCTCCATCCCATCCCTGACATCGACACACTCACACACATACAGGCACGCACCCACTGCTCGCGCAGATCCCGCTAACCGTATCGCCCTTCGTCACGCTGCCCACGGCCGCGACGCTACCGTACACGTACAAGAGCATGCCGTCGGCGCTGCCGCCCCCCGCGACGGGGATCACGGGGGCCGGCGACGAGAAGCCCAAGTACGTGGTGTCGCCGTCGGGGCACGCCGCGCACCCGGACGACATCGCCGCCTCGTGCCGCGCCCTGCAGACCTACGTCGCCCGCCTGCAGGACGACGCCGAGCGCGACCTCAAAGACCTCGAGGACCGCATCCGCGCCCGCGAGCTCGCCGAGAAGCGCCGCGTCGCCCCCGGCTGGCTCGATAGCGACGCCCGCCTCCTCCAGCCCGAGCGCAGGCCCGACCCCGCCGATGCTGCTGCCGCTACTGCTACCTACGGCATCGCTGAGATGAGCATCGCGTCCGATCATCGCCACAGCGTTAGCGAGATGGCTGTTGATCAGGGGGTCGAGCTGGATCGCGCGTTCGGGGGGATGAGGTGAGGAAGGGGAGGCGGGGTTGGCTTTTTGTGCGATTCAACCTACTGTTCCATTCTATTTGCATTGCATCTCATTGTATGGGCTATAGCATGGGTCCCCTGTTTTATGGTTATGCATGGCGTTGGTCAGGTTTGAGCATTGCTTCCGGCGGTCCGAGGATCTTGCGTTCCAGGGTTAAGGAGTAAAGTGAAGTCGTGGCTGACTTGCAACATCCCACTTTCCGAGGGCGTTGAGTATTACAATATCATAGCGAAAATTACTTGTAAGGTGACGAATCAGCTCGGATATAAAGGAATCTGTTGCTAGACGAATACAATCCGGCTTATAATTCGAGTGGCTACTGGCATGCCTGTGTGTTCCACGAACGATATGTTATGTGGTAACTCACACCCGGCTCTCATACGGCTGTCATTCACAAGATGCAGACAGAATAACTAGGTAGTATGTATGCGTGTATTATTTTATGTAGAGCTAGCTACCTAGCTACCTTCACACTGAGGGGAACCATGGCTCAGTTGCAATCTTCCTTTTCTATGTTGAATTATGTTAGTATATATAAAGAGTAAGGATGTAGTAGATTGGACAGAGGGAGTAGAAATACCTTATACGACAATTACCAGAGACCGAAATCACGAGGGGGACCATATTATTCATCCATTATGACAACTTTTTCACAACGAGTGTGTGACTGAAAAAAGACGATGCCAAGAATCTCGTTGCTGATGTCAGAAATAAGGGACTCCAGGACAAGAAGAAGAGGGTAGCAAGTTCTCCGGCATATGTACTAGTCTTATCAAAACTACTTTTCACTGGATACTTGCTTAGTTAATTTTCTCAAGGGTGTTGTATAAGTGATATTGTATAAGTGATACGTACCAGAAACCATTTTCTTGATTAGTGAAGTCGGCGTGAAAAGCCCTCAATCTCAGGTTCTGCTAACTGAGTCTGCGATACGGGAACGCCCTTGGCACCTTTGGGAGAGACGTCGATCCGAACCCACGTGTGCGTCGCCACTGCCATCATCCAACAATCGTCAGATCTATATCACTATGTGCAGCAGACATGGTTTCACTTCGACGATGACGGCCACGCGTAGCTCTTGTCTCTCAGGGTGCCGCCCGAGTTGTCGACGAACCACTGGTGGAGGGGGTCCTTCTGCTTCGGCTTGGCATCCTTCTTGTTCTTGGGGAATCTGACCGAACCTAGTGCCTCAGTCTTCATCTTGAACCGCTCACTAAGGCTCGACTTGCGGTCGGCCTCCGATGGGTTGTCCTCCTTCGCGACGCCGTCTTCGGCCTTCTCAGCGTCGATCTTCTGTGAACCCATATTAGTTATTGCTGTTGAGAGTATGTGAAATGTGAGAAACGGAAGGAGGGGATCACTGGCTCACCTTCTTGAAATTCTTCACGGCGTCGGGAATCTTGTCAGTGACGCGTCGCCAGAGGCGTCGCTTCTTCTCAATCTGTAGCTGTACGTCGGCGTCATTGAGCTCCTTGGACTCCTTGGACTCCTTGGGCTTCTCGGGCTGTTTGGGCTCGTCGGCCTTGCCGGGGGAGACGGGGCGGTCGCTCATATTTGCTGTTACTTGTGAATGGTGAATGCCAGCAAATATACAAACTCCGATGAGGTTACGGCCGTGTGTGAACGGGAATGAAGAGAATGTTGTGACGTGGACGGGTGAGTCTGGTTTGCTGGTTTTCTGAGCTGGGTGATTATAGAAGGCGTGAGTGGTGAAAAGGTAGGTGGCACAGTAACGACGAGCAGACGTGCACAATGAATATTCAAAGATACATTCTCAGGTGTACCAATTGTTGCTGTGCTAGAAACCTAGTATTGATAATGGGCAGTGTGCAGGAATTTTCCAAGTGCAGCAGGTTTCAAGCCTAAGGTATACACTCGTTAAAGAAAGCGGAATCGACACAATCACCCTCCCGGTCAAGGTGAACTTTTCGATAAGGCGTTTATCCACGTCCTTCTCATCGTTATCGTGGCCATTTCACTTAGTGTGTATTGACTCATTGTGAGCAAACAAGATTCATATTACATAGTGTGACCTAGCTACACAATATAAGAATAGATTCCAACTACGATTCCTGATGCCTTTCATCCAATCTACTGGCATATGTGATACCTATTCTCACAGCAGAATATCCCTTGTATTAAGCTTAACATATTATCGCCTGACCGGATTAGACTAGTTAGAATTGTACCCCGACTTGTACTTGAGCGCAATATTTTGTGATTTTAAAACTCGACCTAGCTGTGTATGTCATTGAGAATATTGGCAGGGGACTGGAGAGTCTAAAGCTGCTGATTTCCGCTAGAAATTCTAGCTCTGTTCTCTCCGAATTATATATATGGTACATGAGGTTGTATCATCTAGGTTCTACAGTACTGCCTGGTGTACATCAACTCCAATACTGTTCACATATTTGGGTTGATTGCGTCTAATTGGCCTCCTCAGCTAAGCCATCAGAATAGTAATCAAAGCTCCCAGGGACCTCGATGTGTGCCTCATTCGCTTCATCTGGATCCGTATCTATCTCGACCGGATTCTGTATATTAGTTTCCATTGTGCCATCTGTCGTCTGGACGGCCTTCAACAGCTTTGTTAAGCGCTGAGCCCACTCCCACGGTCGTTCCTTGCCTCCAGGTAGCCCATTAAAATATTCCCAACCCATAACCCCGCCAAATTTCGGGAACCGAGTTTGTAGGAACATCAGTGTCGGCCCTAAAATTTCAAAAGGAACCCAGCCGGCGCCGTTATCGGGAGTCGTCACCAGCCCGAACACAAGCTTCTCGGGCGCCCAACCGCGCGCAACACACATCTCGTACATGATGGGCGTGCTGGCGTCTCCCCATCCGCAGTAGAACTGGGCGTTGTACCAGGCGATCTGCCGCCCTCTCATCACCTCGAGTGCCTCGTAGTCGAACCCGCTGAGGTTGCGCCGGGCATCAAGAAGAGCGGCCGCGACTGGCGCGAGGGTGATGATGAAGTCGGGCCCGAAATCCGCCCTCAGCCTATCGATGAGCCGGATGATGCCCGCGAGCGACATATCTTCCTCCACGTCCAAATCGAGGCCGTCGAGACCTCTTTCCCGAATCAGGTCGTAGAGCGGGCTGTAGTACCTGTCGAATGTCGTCTGGTCTCGGTCTAGACGAGCATAGGAACCCTTGGCTGCCCCACCTAGCATCCCGCATACCTTGAACCCGCTAGCTTGCGCAATGCGGAGCTCGGCCCATAGTGATGTGTACCGCGTATCTGACGGGGCGTGATCATTGAGTGTTAGACCGTTCGGGTCCTCGTTGATATGGATGGCGGCCACAATAAGATGCGTGACTGAGATTCCGGATTGTGTTATTAATGGCAGTATTGAGATCAGCTTGCCATTCGGATCGTGGGTTGTCTGGTGATACACGACGATACGGGGAAGCTTGACGGCAGCCATTGCGGTGAAATTCGTGCACCGAAATGCGGGCCCAGGAGACGGTTACGGTTTGCCCCGGAAATGAAAAGTGAAGGTTGAATTAAGCTCAACGGTTCCTACCCGTCCATCCGCAGAGCCGGTAAACTCGTTGCCCGATTCAGCCAATCCTGACAGGGATGTTTACATCCTTAAGACAACTATGTCGTATTGCGTCGGCTAAATGAGACAATGGGACACTTTGACAGGGCGTCTATAAGATAGGTTATGAAAAATTAACGTGTATTTGAAGAGAAAAAGATTTCAAGAAATCATTTATAACGATAGACATTGATATTGTATCATGAAGAACTTACTACCGGTAAAATTGGTACTCAAGTTATATAAGCCAAATGCTACTATTGAATTTTGTTCAAGGTTTAGATTGGAAGAAAAATTACTTGCATTTAGTAGTAGAAAATATTAGTGGAGTGGTACATCCACAATGCGTAGATACCCAGTCGGTTTCTCTAGTTATCTAGTTGACCAGCCAGAACAAACGTTTCGGTCGACGAATACTTAGTGCCACAGCTTAAACACCTTTATGAGAGCAAAGTTGGCCACTGGCGTGGGCTATATCTTAAATCTGATCCACGCTTGAGTGACAAACGGGTAAAAATTTTTTTTTCGCGAATGTTACAGTGTACGATATAATATGGCTGGTTGGCATAGGTAGTGGCGAGAGGGACTGTCTAGCGATCTCGGTTTTTTAATGCAACCTTGAACCTATCGGATCTGCCTGAGAAGAGCAACAGTATTTGATCTGTAGATATGACGCTGAGTATAACGTTCAGCCTGAACACGGCTGGTAAGGATTGAAATGGCTACGAAAAATATCTATGATTTAGACGGTGTATATTAGAAAATAACCATCTGTGAGTTTCCTATGGCTGAGTTATAACATAGCTTCCTAGCGGTTTAACCATCCTGCGAAATTCGTGAGATAATACTAGTAATCCCTCATTCCTGTTCGTCCAGCGCCTCATTGCAGATCCTATCTGCATCTTGATTCTGTTCTCTCGGAATCCATATATAATTGACCGAGCCCAGGTCGGTTACACGATCATCCAAATGGGAGGCCTTCTCAAGTAGGTCCCGATTAGCCACCTCATTGCCCGACGAGTTCGTCCAGCCATTCCGAGTCCATTTGTAGATCCAGTTACTCATGCAATCGACCGCATATCTAGAGTCGGAATGAATCCTGACATCCATGCGGGGGCATCCATTCAGCTCGTCATATCTCTCCAGCGCCCATTTGAGAGCCATGATAATGGCTCTGATCTCGGCTCTCTGGTTCGTGGGTACGGGGTATCTGGGCAATTCGCGAGCCTGATAACACTCGCAGTCACCGAAGCGGTTCATCAAACAGCAGGCGGCGGCCCCGATGGCGCCCGGCTGGCCATTGCCGCGACAGCCTCCATCGACGTAGAAATCCATTCTGTAGACCATCTTGGTAGAGTGTACGTCCTACGACTGTAGGCTGTGCCAAGAAAAGAAGTACCTGCTCCACGTCAGTCCGACAGCAGGGTGAAGTAGTGAGGTACACAGCTTGTTGGGAACAAACCGTTGGTTGATAGTCAACAGCGCTAGGAAGAGCTAGGCCTAACAGTCCGCTAACCGACTATCTAGCTCCTTTGGGTCGTGGCCCTCACACCCCGAGTATGGGAGAAACAATTGAGCGATGATTGATACGGGTGTAGTCGGCGCATACAAGCCAATCACCCACGAGTTGATGAGACGGAGCGATCGGGATTTGCAGAACGCAAAGGAAAAGCGAAGCGGATTTCTTAATTTCAATGTGTAGGTAAGCTTTGGTCACGAATCTTGCGGTGACTTTATTCCGGATTTATACAAAAGTAGGCGATAGACTCCTACCAGGCCTAGAAATACGGGCGTTTGTAGTAGAAGTAGAGGTTGTGTTTGTGTCATAATTACATGCAGAAACAAACAAACGGCAGATCAAACGACAGAACATTTCAGCCCAAGACGTAAATATATATGGGTTGGCGCATAGGTCAGTAAGTGTCTTGATCTCCAAGTTACATCCCAGCTGGAACCCCCTATTTATCGGCTGCCCATCCATGTCTCTCCTTATTACATAAGACAATTGCTATTTCAATAGTACCCCACATATAGTTTTAATTATGGCCTATGCATCTCCTGACATTTCATTTGTACGTAATTCCCATACATTTTTTATGTTGCGCAGTCTTTTTAAAATTATTTTACTTATATTTAAGGTCCGTAAAATAGTTGTACGTTTATAAACCTGTAGTGGCTCCTTTTAAGCCTCTTTTTATAAAATAAGCATAATGCTGCTTTTTTTTTTTAATCGTTTCTGGATTAATTATCTGCTTAGTTATCCATTTTCCCTATAAGGTTAATAACCTCCTGCGCTACATCCTGCGTTACTTCTGTAAATACGTTAGTTTTTATCATATTCATCGGGTTTTTATTTCAAAAGTCTAGTGAATATCCAAATAATTCTCACACCATTTCCCTCCCCATCACTACTAGGTACCTACTAACATCTTCTATGCCCACATTCTAGACAGGCCGTATCGAATATATATGATAGATTGCCGCCGCCACAGGAACACTTCACGCTTGTTAGCCTTGGACGCGAAAAAATCGTAATGCTTAACAACTCACACAATTCCATCTCCAAGAAGAGTCCGGGGTATGTCCGGAGCTTTTACTCCCGTCTGGTAACACCCACACCTGGCAGCCACCACCGCCTCGGCTTACGGTGAACGTAGTCCGATCAACTTCCGTGGCGTCTTCACCCTTTTCGCTCTTAATAGCCGTGTCTCCTGGTTCTTGCCATGTTGACACAGCGAATATTGCGAGCTTGCTTTTCAGACTGGCATAGTTTGGGATACTTGTGTCGGACATGATCAACATCAAACCACGCCGGAAACAGACAGTCCGTATGCTTGAGAGCTTGCTGAAATCGGTCCCGAGGACTTACTTTTCGTATTAGTATCCCGATTCTCAAAAGAGATCGGATGCACTATAAAATAATCTCCGCGATTGCATGTGCCTCATCCGAACGTGATCGTTCAAGTAAAGAGGTGGCGTCGAGGCCATAATCGCTACATATCTTGATATATTCAGCAGTACGACTCCGGAGATCTCGATTGGGTTGATTCCCTTCAAATATTTCTGATACTGTAGATTGATCAACGATTATCAGAGAAGGATATCATTTCTGGCCTACAATCATGAATGGCTTCGCGTAGATCGCCAAGGAATTCGCATATCTGCTCATAGATCTCCGGGGATGCTGACAAGCGACTATCCAGGGAACGAGGGTTGGTCGAATCTAGAAGTGCTCCCAGATTTCCAGCCCAGAGCAAGAATCTATCGAGAATATCCTCAATTGTATCTTGCTGTATCGGAAATTCGTCACTGTCGCTTTTCCTTTCTAAATTATCTTTCAAATCCGAAAGGCCACTCCTGATCTCACTGCTAAGAGCAGAGATACTACTTTTCTGGTCATACATTACCTATTAACGTTTGAGTAAAGGATGTATATGTAGCATTTAGTTGAAAAGAAGAATTAAGAGAGCGATAGAATCCTCGAGAATCCATATGTATACCCCTCCTAATGGTGAAAAAACATGATTGGATACTCCGTCTGCAACGCGACATTCGATGAAAATAAACCCCTCGTTTATTCTCAGCTTTAGCGGTAGCCTCTCCTCCTTTAAAAAATAAAGCTCCGCGACACACCTTACGGTCGAACTAAACTATCCAGATATATTCAATGTCAGGCCTGGAGATAGTCGGTGTGGTTCTAGGCGCTTTCCCGATTGTCATAGAAGCTCTGAAGGCATATCGGGAAGTTTCCTCGCGCCTCCATCTCTTCCACGAGATTCGGATCGAATATACTAAATGTGAACATAACCTCAGGTTTTACCAGGCATCCTTCAAGAGTACCCTTAGACAACTCTTGCGGTCTTTGATTGAGGATGATGATACGATGAATCATTTACTATCAAATTCTGAGGGTAGTTGGGTGGACCAACAGACTGCTGGTCTTTTGAGACGTAGATTGGGCGAAGAGATATATCAGCTTCTCATAGATTGTATTGAAGGAATCAAAGATGTCATGGCAAAGCTCAATCACGATCTAGGGCCAGATTCTGCATTGAAACAACATCTCCAGAAGCCAGTGAGTACTATCTTACAATCAATGAACATAAGACGTTGTGAACCAATATTATTATCATATTTCACCGGCGTCCGAATCTCGCTTGAGGGACAGCGTACAACTCCAACTATATAGACTTAAATTCAGCATCGGTGAAGCTACTCGAAATCAGCTTTTCGAAGAATTTGGGCGCTACGATTCTCAACTTATACGACTCGTGGGTATGATAGATGATGAGGCACAATCTACGCAAGCAAAAATACCAGCATTCAGCTCATCACAATGTAGTACAACGTTGTGTAGCATTTGGGCACACGCTAATGCCTTATTCAAAGCCCTTTCTTCTGCATGGGCTTGCTGTTGCTATGATCAACACTTAGCAGAATTACTACTCCAACACAGAACTACTAATAAGAACGAATTCAATATGCTTTTTGCCAAACGGTCACCTTCCAGTTGGCACATTCAGAAGGCTCTGATAACCGTAGGGAGTGACCCTCATTGTCAAAAGCCATCAATAAGTGGTTCGGTGGACAAGAAGGCAACCGTTCAACCACCACAGCATCTCTCCATAAGTCTAGCGACACAAAATAGTGGGAGAAATAGTACCCAAGTAGTATCAGTAGAATCAAACTGAGTTGAGTTTTATCCAGTCGCATGACTTAAGCTTACCTAATGCCAGGCCCAAGGTAGCATGCGCTTCTATTCCAGCCGCCCCACCTCCTCCTGATCAGGGGATTGCCATATTCAGCCTCTGCAGGTCTTTGAATTAAGAATTTAATGGATGCTTTGGTTTTCTTACTGGTGAAGACTGCAAGTATTATGTGTGCAGGTTATCACACCAGCAAACTGAAAGGTTCGATAGCGTTGCGATAGATCAGATTCTTCGAAAAGAAGTATTACCACTACCTTCTCGTCGACAGCGATACTCTCTTTCAGTCATTTTGGCGTCATCATTCCTTCAGTTACTTGACACCCCCTGGCTCCCTAACACATGGAGACAATCCGATATAGTCTTCTTCAACGATGAGAAAAACCCCAGGATGTTTCGCCTTGATCAGCCATATTTGAAACGCGAGTTTCTAATGGCATCCGGCTCGAATAGTGGTCAGCAAGAAAATGATGCCGCCATCATCAATAACGATGATCCCAAGCGGTTCCATTCTCTTGGGCTATTTGGTATTGTGTTGTTGGAGTTATGTTTTGGTCAGCCACTTGAAGAGCACCACTGCCGCAAGCAGTGGCCTACCGGGGACGACGAACTGCAGAAGTGCAAGCTTGACATCATTGCTGCTCGACAATGGAGCAATGAAGTTTACGAAGAGGCGGGTCATGACTTTGACGAAGCTATCAAATGGTGTTTCGAGAGGTACCTTGATGCGCCGCCTGAAAATTGGCGGCAAGAGATGATGCAACATGTTGTTCAGCCCCTCGAGAGGAGTCTCAAGTATCTTTCAGGGTGATGGAAGTTATAACCAGATTATTAGTAGAACAATACTCAAACACTTATGAGAAGACACCCTTGTATAAAGAGAGCACTTAAGCAATTACACTTGAAGATACCTCCCTAGGTACCTAGTGCTGAAAACCGGGCCTGGGTTAGCTAGTTACTAATAGGTACATGCCAAGGAACAAGCGTCAGAGTTTTATAGCTAGCAATACATTTTCTTATAATGATGATATATATCTCTAATGCTTAATAAAGTCCATATTTCCAACCTTTTATTTAACTGTTTAATATCGCTATTCATTAGCAGGTTTATGGGTTTATTATTGATAGTAATTTAACATCTGTTATCCCCGGCCTAACTTAGATCTTTAACGGTGATCTTAGTGAAAGATGAGCCCCCCTCCCCCGTTTTACGCTTCATTATCATATTGGAGCCAAGTATAAGAGAGTCCTATTAATGAAGTCTTACAGAAATTCTCTTACGCTCTGACAGATGTTAGCATCCCGTAATGCCGTAGCTTCTTTAGAATAAGTAGGTAGCCGGCTCTGGCAAACTTCCTTATCATCCACTTTACAATAGTGCTACATATATAATAGTAGTTTCGTGCATATACCCCTGAAACAAAACTCTATTCTAACTTTAGATAAATAATACATAAATACTACATATACATAATCATGTGTTTATAAATGTTTTCAAAAGAAAATTATCTTTAGACTACTATGATTTCCTCCTACTTAGATATCGCGGAGTGGAAATGTTTAGTTTTCGTTTGAAATGAAGAAAATCCAGATGTTTTTGAACTGCACTGTTAACGATTCAGCTACATGGGATTCCAGCGATGTGACACAGGTGTGAAGCACCTAGGTACATCAAGAAGTTAAGCTACCGGCTTGTACCTTTAGTTTTCTTGAGATGGCTTGTTACAGCGGTATCTGGGGCGGATACCTTGCCATACATAATACATGGATTACCATCCTATCAACAACGAACCAAACACAATCTCCCGCGTTCTCAGCTTACTTTTATCCCTAGTCCTTTGCACATGTTCATCGTGGTTGAAAAGTTACGATAACATCAAACCTTCATGTGATCTTCCCTTGTGGTATTCAGCAATCGAGTATAACAGGAAAACAGGATGTGATATTTAAGTAAGTCGTTTCATGCAACAGGTGATCTTCAGAGTTGAATATAACTCCGCTACTGTAAATACCAAATTTTGAGGTAGATAACCTAGAGATATGTAAGAGAATACCAATATTTAGCACCAATGATACCTAGTATATTATAAATTTGTACAGCAAAATTCAACGAAGATGCCCCTTGCCTAGTGTTCCCGTATCTCCCAAAACCAACCATACCCGCTTAGTATCGAAAACAACAAGATGGATAGCGTCTTTTCTTATTTCCTCTGACAGTGGAAAAAACTCATCGCGTGGCCTTTTCACATGATGATTCGCTTAAGTGGAGGTTGATGCAGACGCAGATGCAGACGCAGAAGTAGTGCCGTTTGGTGGAGGGCCGCCGGGGCCGCCCGAGCCGGAGTCGGGGTTGGCCACGCCTCCCTCCTTGTAGTAGAAGGCGGCGGGGGTGATACTTTGAGATTCGGTAGTGTTGATACCGAACGCGACCCAGGCGAAAAGGCCGTCGGCAACATCCTCGCCAAGGTAAGTGTATTCGAAGAAGGGGTCAACACCCTCGGTAGCGGTCTCCTCGGACAGGATACCGTCGTCGGCGTTTAGGGTGAGCTCTTGGGTGTTAGTGTTGTAGGGCTCGGTCAGCTCGACGGCGGTGATCAGGTCTTGGTCGAAGAAGGTCTGGCCGACGTGGCTGGCGGTGACGTTGTTGCCCAGCGTGGCGTTTCCGAGGAGAGTTGCGCCTTGGTGGATCATGATGTGGATGTGAGTGGCGCGGCCGGTGTAGTGACCAGGGAATATGGTTTCGAATTGGGCCACACCGTCGGAGTCGGTCTTCTGGATGCCGCGGAGCCAGGTGTTGTTGATGTTGCTTTCGTCCGAATCGTCTCCGTTGCCGCCTGCAACAATACCACCGTAGACACCGGTGGCGTTGCAGTGCCACATCTCAAGGTATACATCGGTGACCGGCTCGCAAGTATTTATGTCAACAACCTGGTAGTCGAGAATGGTCTCTATACCTTGCTGGTCCTCGATAATGTTTGGCCGAACGTACTCGCCGCCAACATCTACGTTTCATCATTGTCAAACCATGCTCGTGTACATATGAAAAGAGATACTTACAGTACGGACCCTGGGTCACCTCAGGAGTCAGAATGCAGGAGTTGTAGCCAGAAAAAAGAGTAGCAGCATCGGTGTTTGGGGTGTAGCCGAAGTCAGTGGAGTTATGGTTGGTGGCTAAGACGGAATCAAGATCACGCTTCTTGGTCAAGCCTCCTGTAGATCTGTTAGTATTTCTGATCAACATGTTTGTGTTGGACATAAAGATTTCAGCACGGACTCTTAGCTCGGGCGTTCTCGAGCAAGGCGGCTCGACGCTCAACGTTGCGCTTCTCAACACCGCGAGCTTTTAGCTTTGGCGCGCAGTGGTCAAGGTTGGTGCGCTTGACAGAGGCGAGATAATCACGACGTTCCTTGATTTCCTGGCTGATATCGTGGCCGGGATGAGCGACCACTGAGCCAGCCAAGACGGCCAAGCCGGAAACAACAGAGGTAGCGAAGCGCATTTTCGCTGTTCAGATGCAGAGAAACGAAGGATACCTAGGAACGAAAGAAATAGAACCGAAAGAGTCCTCTAAGTGAAAGAGTGCAAGCTGTTGGTGCCGCTGCTACTTTGAAACAACGACATGGTGACAGACTTATATACTATCACCTCTCATCTCAACAGATACCTGCATCTACTACATCTACTCTACATAGATGGCAGTGGGCGGGTCAAGATTCATCATCGTGAGTTCTTGGCGGTCGAGGGTTACGTGTGCAATAGGTGTGATATTACTGGCCATCTCCTAGCACAGGGGGCGCATACCTAGTCCATTTGCATGTGTAAGTATTAACGGCGGTAACGTCACAAGCCCACAATGTTCCCGAAAAGGGATTGTCCGCGAAGAACCTGGCATTCATATCCCCATAACCCCGGATTTAATGGCCGAGCTCGAGAACCCCCGTCCACTTCGAGATAACTGCCGCTGAGCCTCAGCCAATGACAGACTTCGCATAAGTCAGTCGCGGAAACTCAGCCATCTGCCATCTCAAGCGCGCCACTCTAAGCCAGCAACTTCACAGAAGACGTGCGTAAGCTAAAATTTGCCCATTGGACTCCACCTACTTACCTTTGCATTACGTGGTTTAATAGAAACAAAACACCAGCCGGTGCCAGAGGGTGCTACACATACGTATAGGGAAAGGGATGTGGGTATACATCTCCTTGATCCGGAATGTGGGGGCAGCATATACGCGTACCGGGGGGCCATGCAGATTTTTTTTTATCTTCAAAGCCCTTTCATATCGTAAACGGTGACCCGCACTCTATATACGGCGCCCATCCAGGCTGAAGAATTTCCCCTAACTATGCAGCAAAGAGCAAAGCAAATTCCACGATGGCAATTTAGATAGAACTTCTCCGGAAAATTGTTTCAGCATCCTCATGGGCCACACCATGAATATGATATATCTGAGGCTTCTACAAGGGGTGAGCTAACTGTTTAGGCATCACCTAGCGGATTTTGGTTGTCATAGAAATAAGTTGTGATATGTGCAATCTGGTCCCAAGAAACCGTTGCCGTATTCTTTTCGCGGGATAGATCCAATACTTCACATGCCAAGGCGTGTCCTTGCTACACAAATCCAACAACCAATCACTGGCGAACTTGATCACAATGCTACCTCTGGCTCTCTTGTGTTGGAGGATTTCCCAGGCACTTGAAGATCCCTTCAAGATAGAAAGGTTACGACAGGCCAAGCCGCAGCATAGGTGTTTTTCTCTTGCACTGTCGGCGGTCTCTGTCGCTGTGAAAAGATTGCCAACACGGGAAGTATCAGGTCAACATACTGTGCTTGAATCTTGCACCGGCCACTGTTCAATGCTTCAACCATCAAGAAGGCCATGCTATTACACCCCATTTTGCCTGCAGGGATATTTACAGCTGAAGAAACTCATTATCAGGGATTCACACGAGCGCTCGGGGGCAGCAGTATAGCTTGATTTGTGCTATCAAGGAGAACGGTGTAGACAACCCCAACCCGTTCTCACCATCTATATGAAACCTATGAGGGCTTCTGGATGCAGAATGACCATGGAATCTCCGTGCTCATGCCTGTCCTCCTGAGAAAGGCAAAATTATTACGAGACCCTTAGCGACAATTCGAACTCCATGAACCCCCTGAGAGACAAGACCGAAACTTCTTAGACCCTTGCAATTGATTACTATGAGAACGTCGTGTGGTTTTCTTAGTTCGCCAGGATCTCCTGGCCAACGGAACCGGAGGGAGGGGGGCCTTGATGGTCATCCTTGCCGTTGCGACCATCTGGAATGTCATCAATACTCTCAGTGTCATCATCGTCATCATCGGCATCGGTATCGGAGTCGGATTCAGCAAGGCCGTCGACCACGTCCCCAGCAGCCCGAGCTGCCTTGACCTGGTGTTTTCTCACGTGTCGGAACATAGACTCTTGCACTGTGCAACGCGCCGTCAGTACTTTCTACGTTGGATTTTTCTTAAGCAGTCATTTGATGTTCTTGATCATTTTTGAACCACTCTGTAGGGCTTTCACTCTTGGGTCTGGATAAGAGGGGGAGGGACCTAAAGGTCTTCAGGTACTACTTACTGGTGAACCCTTTGCTGTTGGAACAAGGGCCTGGCCATCCGCACCGCATGCGTTTTCCATCGGAGTTGGGAGCCGGAGTGGTGGGTCGTAGGTGTGTATTAAGATGGTCGATTGTCTGGCCTTCCGCCTCGAACACCAGACCGCAGATGCGGCCTCGGCGCGGATAATGACATCTCTTTCCAACATGGCACTCCGCCATGTGCTGGCGGCGCGCCCGTCGGGACTTTGACTCATTGCCGCAAAAGCGGCAATAGAGTTCTCGTTCTCGGTTGCTGACTGTGATAAGACACGTTAGAACATACCATTCCAATTCCGGGAGGATAAGACAGATAAAAGAGAAAATCCGGATTTAACATACGGCGGTTCCATCTTTGTACGAGATTGGGGTCGAAGGTAACGATCTGCTCCGGCCGCAGACTGCCAGATGTTACTCGACCTATGGGTGATGGCGGCGGCGGCAGAGCGCGACGGCCGTTGCCTCTGGCTCTGCTAGTGGCGCGGGATTTCTTGACCACAGGCTTTTTGGAGCGCCCCATGGTTACGCTACGATTGAATATAGGAGTTCAGTATGGATTGAGATTAATGCGAGAGCGAGTATGACGATGAGAAGAAGGTTGTGGATGCGGAAGCGGAAGCGGAAGCAGACGCAGTCGCAGATGTGGAGGATGTGTGGGTGAGAGAACAGATGGAAGCTGGCTACAAGGCTGAGAAGGAATTTGTAGTGAGGGAGTTGTGCTTGCACGATGCGATATGATGCGATATGAGGCTCGACTGTGGCTTCATGCGGCTGCGCAACATGTGCTTTAGTCCATATAGGAGTCGCTTTGGTAGTAATATTCGTTGTCCCGCCGGCCGGCCATGATTATTACGAATTTCACGCAGCATGACAGCCACAGTGGACGGAGCCTTGTCCCTACCAATCATATTATAATGTCTACAATGCTTTAGGGTCTTTCAGTATGAGCTTATACATAATTTTTCGACCGAAGACTGATGGATGATAAAGGACAAAGCCAATATGCCAATAAACCGGCCCCAGCCCAACCTTTACAGGACAAATCAACATATTAGACACAGCCAAGAGGTAAGATATTCTATCATATAATCGGGATATCTATAAATTAGAGCTATTGACTCAGGGGAGATATGTAAAATCACGTTTCGGCGCTGTCTTGTTTGGCTGTCTTGCGACATATCCTCCGGCGCCACAGCGAAGTAATTATATCCCGGCACATGACAGGTACAATACCTACCTCCAATAGGATAGCTACCAATAGGATAGCTAATATCTCCCTAGTCCTTCTCAGAGCGTTGAGTTTGTGGAGGCTCTCTAGCCGGTACTAATGCGGACATAGGTGTCTAAGAATGCCCGCGACGTGAACCCATTTCGCCGGGCGCACTCCGTTAATAGGTGACGGCACGCCCATGTGTCGCTGCGAAAATACCTGCAGCCATGCCAACAATATCATCTGCGTATTGCGAGCCCTATATCTCCGATTTGATGATCAGTTGGCAGGGGAATACTATATATGAGCTCGTAGCAGATCCAATCACAAGATTCGGCGTGGTAGCCCCTTTTCGCGACAACTTCGGCCGATTATATTAAGTTGTGGGCGCTATACGAGGTGACGACTATAATCACAACTAAAATCCTACGCTGACGATGTTCCACAAGCCGAAGACGATCTCCTGCGGCCACCTAGAGTCCGTAGATTCAAGTCAGATATCCATGGGGCGGTAGACTTATAATGGGGACACTACACGCCACTGTTGAACATCTGGGCTTGAAGTTGCGAGTCAAGTTGTCAAAGGTCAACATCGGGCCATCAATATCCTCGATCCGACAACGCTTCTCAACCATATCGAATAACGTCTGGATGTTGCTAATGCCGTTAGTTTAACGGCATACGAGGTATAAGAAATCGTCACCCCATTACTCTCCGCAACCAAATTTTAGTATGCGATGGCACTTTATTGCGCCCTCTTACACCTCCAACTCTACGCTACTCGAAGTATGGACGATTAAAACATAAGCCATTGCCTTCTGGTCTATGCCGTCTTCTTCCCCTACCCCTGAAGAATTTCGTGGTATACCATTCTGTTTGTATCTGCTAATTCTTTTTTTCCAAAGCACAGCCAGACCCTTCCTTAGGACTCAGCAGCAAAAGGATTCAACCTCTTGTAAGAGCTTCCTAATTCGAATGTTTCTCAATCCGAGTAATCCGAGTTATCCTCGACATTCCCTGTAGCGCTTTTCGAGTTTAATTCCTCCGGTGGTGGACACTTACGGGCCCCAATATGCACAATTCTGACGAACGTCAATGTACAAGATACCATTCACACCCCAACCGTAGTTCTTGACGAACTTATAGCACGATACTACCATCCGGGGCCGTGTTACGGTCTCCAAGTTCTCCACAAGCGTATTGTGCCACCAACATTCATACAGCCCCTGCTCGACTACCTACACACACGATGGCATTTTTCCAAGGGTGGAAGCAACCACGCGGATCGACCAACACAAAGTTTCTTTGATAAGCTGAGGGGCGGGTTCCAAATCGCTGATATTCTATCCGGCATACGCGGGGGAATGTTTCCCACTGGATCCTTTACCGGGGCGAAACCCTGAAATCTGGAACGAGGAACAAAGTCAAGCTTATAGGGATACCAATACGAAGCAGTGTCTGCAACAAGTCAGGGGAATTCTTTACCTGACTTGTCCAGTGCTGTTTTTCTTGCCTTGAACCAAATGAGCGTCAACGGTGTCCCCTAATTTGAGACACAATAGGTTTCTTGAGGTTATGGACATGTGTACTAGTAACCCATCGTGATAATTTCCTGGTGTGGTTCAGCTAAGCTGGTAGCAACCATCTAACGCCTGGTGTTGTTACCTTTGCTAGGCACTGATGATTATAATGCCTGTGAGACTTTTCTAGGTGTGTGTTACCTACACTGTGAGGTCATTTGCTGACGAGAATTCTTCTAATCAAGCTAAATAAGTAACTTATAGCCCCCTTGAAGCCGAGGTGGGATATTCAACGACGGCAACAGATTCAGGGGTAAATTTGGGGTAACAGTCAATGGGAGCAGAGTTGGATATACTAATACCCGAGTAAATTATCAAGTCTAAGGCGTGAATAGGCTTAGTCCAAGACAAAAAACAAAGTCGTTGACTTGGTTTAACTTGATACATGCGAGTTTTTATTTTTATTTTTTCCTATTTTTGTTATATCATGAAGGATACTTGACAACCAACTTGAGGCTTGCTCCATGGCTGTGCCACCCTCTTGCATATTAAAGCCCCTTGAAGATTTGGTTCACGAGTCCCATGGATGCATCGCTTTTTTCAGCCGCATCACCAAAAATTGATAGAAACACCTGTTGCCAGCTGAGAAAGGCTTTGGATAGATGTATCTAGCATCAACGCTCAGGAGGGGTACTTCTTCAATTGTCGCTCAGATTTTCTAATTAAAAACAGCTTCGGGAACGTCGAATATCCTCTTATAATTAATTCAAGATCCTCTTTCTCTTACAATGTCCCACAACGAAACTGCTGCCGTTACATCGAGAAGTTTAGCGATCTCGATTCTGTCGTTGAGACGATGAAGGGAAAACGAGGAGATCCTAATGTGACGTCGTTGTATACGACTTTCTGGAAAAGTTGCGATGATGATGTGATCTATTGGGGTCAGATCTTCAAGCCCAGGTTGCAAATTAAGATGGAAGAGTTTCAAACGGCCCTCCAGCGTATCCCAGATCAGGATATTATACCCTGTCGTTCCGGCTGACACAGCACTCACATTAGCATCAACGACTATACCTGCTGCCGCAACATATTCTAAGCGCCCAACCCTAAGTTATTATGAGAAACCAGAAGAACACGGTTGGATCCGGGACATATTTCTAGCGGAAGCACTAATCACGGAGCGCATCGCCAAGGCGCCGCATCCCAATATAGTCCGATACCACGGCTGTCGGATAAGGAATGGTCGTCTGACATCCATAGTCATGGATCGCCATACTGATACCCTTCGATATTGAATACGGGAAAAGCTTGGATACGGAATATTTCATGGCGAAGCTCGAATCGGCCGTACACCACCTACACTCTTTGGGCCTTGCGCACAACGACCTGGCTCCTCCAAACATCATGGTCAGCGGAGGGCGTGAGCCAATCTTGATAGACTTCAGCTCGTGCCAGCCCTTTGGAAAGCGGCTGATGCAGGGCGGAACTGCTGGATGGCGCGATGATGAGCCGTTCTCATTCTCGGACAAGCAGCATGACCTTGTTGCGTTGGAGCTTCTTCGAAAGTGGATTTCGAACCCAAATCGGATCATAGAACCGATGGGGCTGTCAAATGGAGTTCAGTACTAGATATAGATACTAGGTACTTAATGAAAGACGACTAGGTACTGTTTGCGGGTTGGTTAGAGTTGAAGGAGAAGGGAAAAGAGGCAGTTTGGGTCAAGGGCTTCAAATAGAAGACTTTATTCAAGATCTATATTCTGATATATCCTGATGATAGTGATTCGCAGTCTACGTAGGGTTCTGTAATAGGAACCTATGGGAACTCAGGTATATATTTTCTATAAGATGTTACAGGACTGGCGCCTGGTCATGGTATTCGAATTACTTGCGCTGCTCCGAGCAACGACTACGGATCGTCAATAGCTTAGTTCATGAGCTAATATCTGATACCTTCTCAACTTTCTCGCGCTTGTAGTTAGTTTTTTCTTTTCCTCCTTTCTTATTTATGATTATAAATTCAGAGGACTTGAGCATTGCGCCAGTAGCTCCAGCTACGCATCCTAGCCGATCACATAAAAAACCCCAAGGAATATTTTACTATTTCTTTTACTTTTCGACGAAAAGAAAAAAATAAATAAATAAATAAATAGAAAATGAAAAAGTTCCTGTAGGTTTTTATAGGATGCAAAGTTCTTTATATGAACGTATAAGAACTGGGAGAAAAACCAGCTCTTATGAGTTCTTAAAGGATAGTGGGAAATGCCTTTTGGAAAGGGATATTCACGCCAACTAATTATTTAAGTGGAAAAGTTTCTGTAAGAATATTCTGATATATTCCTACTATCACTTTTCTGTACTATTTTCTTCACTTTGAAAGACTCGATTTGTCCTCCCTCGAATGACGTTCGCTTTGTATCAGTACATTGCGTCATCCTAGGTAGCTTTAAGCGATCCCGGCATGACGGCCGGAAGGCTGCGACATGGCGGCCCCGACGCCGGAGGCCTTGTATCTTAATTTCATGCATAGAAGAGACAACCATTCCCTCGAGCTATTAGGACAATGCATTAATTAGTGCAATGCTTAGGCTAGCGGTCTGTTCAAGATGGATTTAGGAATTGCTAATCATGTTATACCTAAGGGATACTAAAGTGTAAATATGTATTACGCATGCCAGGATCTGGGGTTGCACAGGTACTGTATGTGTGAACATACCTAATGAATGTGTATGTATGGAATGAAAGTGGTTAGGTACCTAAGTTGCACAGGTACATACGAAGGTTCGGGCCAACAACAATGCACATCCGCCACAGTTCCGCCACAGTAATAACTTAATATCATATTTACTATGGATTAGGTAGCATTAGTGGCTAAGAGCCCTGCAATTATAGTGGCGTTGGTTGGTTAAAGCCTTGCAGTTATAGTAGCGTTAGTGGGTAAATGCCTAGAGCTAGGCAAGATAACGTTAAACAGAAACTGTGTGGCACTGTGGCTGACCTGTGACGGATGTGCATTGTTGTTGGCCCGAACCTTCGTATCTACGAAGTACAACAGCAATGCACCTAAGGGAACAGCCCGCTAACTACCTAGGTAGGTAGTTATGTGGATGGAACTAGCAACTAGTGACCCACATGGTCGGATGATCTTCTTATTATTAAAGAGAACAGGTTTAGGCTCGTCCACCCAATTGAAAACTCATCACACCATTTCCCCATATCGCGACGGAGGAAGAAAAGACTCTGGGCTTACGACTCCACGCCCGGGTCCGCCATCAGATGCTTCGAAATGATTGATTGTTGTAATCATTGGCCAGGAGCTCCCATCCAATTAGCACTTCGGACATCATGAAGTTTGCTAAAGAGCTGGAGCAGGATCTTGTCCCAGGTGGGTGGCTGCCAACTCTGCGGTCCGTCTAGATATAGAAAATTTGATGCTGACCTAACTTAACCTCTAAGAATGGAGAGTCAAATATTTAAACTACAAGGCTGGCAAGAAGTATGTTAAGAGCGTCGCGAGAGCAATCAGCCGCGCAACCGGAACCCCTCTGGGTGTGGCAAGAAACATTGATCTTCCACCACATGCCACTCCAAACCCGTTGACTTGGCAACGGGATAATCATGAAAATGGAAATGACCTGGTCGAGGTCGAATCTCCATCATCAAGTCCCTCATCTAATGGCCATTCACCCGGGGGGGTTCAACAGCCCCAGAGGATTCAACCGTCAGCCGCTCCTGCGCAGACGGAACGTGAGCCGTTAACTCTCTCACCGGGCAATGAAACACGTTATGGCTCTATTACAGGGAGCCGGAATGATTTCGAACTGCCAGACCCTGCATTGCGCGTTCCTTCAAACATGAGCCAGAGGCCGAATGACTCGCTTCATCGTCAGTCCGTAAGCCGATCGGCCATACAACGTAGCAAGTCTATGGGTACGCCGTCTTCCGGTGATCATAAGGCGGCTACTATTCCACGTTCCAGCCCTATACGCCAGCACACAGCATCCCCTGGCAGACTCAGGCGATTGTTATCATCGGGCCAGCAACTTGGGAGAATCGACAGCACCAAGTCTGGATACGGCCTGCAAGCACTAGACACCGTGCGACAACGCGAAAAGGAATTCTTCGAGTTCTTGGACAGCGAGCTTGAAAAAGTCGAGACGTTCTATCGTCAGAAAGAAGAGCAAGCAGGCCATCGCCTAACTCTCCTAAGGGAACAATTGCATGAGATGCGAAACCGGCGTACTCAGGAACTAGCTGATCTAAGACGGCACAAAGAGAGGGAACGTGGGAATAACGACGACGACAGCAAAGCAACAACCTCTGGCTATGACAGTTCCCAGGGTTGGATTGGCCCAATCAAGACCAAAATTTTCAGACCCGGCTCTAATTCCAAGGCCCTTTCCAAGATGCCTCTCACCCCCGTTTTCGGCGCTATGGGGGGAGATGCCAGGAGAGATTATATCAGAAAACCGCCCAGCCATGATGTATCGTACAGGACGGCAAAGAGAAAGCTAAAGGTGGCTATAGAAGAGTTTTACCGTGGGCTAGAACTTCTCAAGTCATATGCGCTACTCAATCGAACTGCATTTCGGAAGCTCAATAAGAAGTATGACAAGGCCGCCAATGCTCGACCACCGTACCGCTATATGAATGAGAAAGTCAATAAAGCCTGGTTCGTAAACAGTGACATTGTGGACAACCATATCCGGGCAGTCGAGGATCTCTATGCGAGGTATTTTGAAAAGGGGAACCACAAGCTTGCCGCAGGCAAACTTCGTCGCTTAAATCGGCGACCGCGCGACGAATCCAGCATTGCGTTTCAAAATGGTCTCTTCATCGGCACGGGGATCGTGTTCACCATCCAAGGTCTCGTGTATGGCGCAAAACTCCTGTACGACTCGGACCCCACAATACGTCAACAAACTGCCTACCTGATGCAGCTATATGCCGGCTACTTTTTTATGCTGGCTTTGATGTTCTTGTTTTGTATCGATTGCTACATATGGACGACGAATAAGATCAATTATCCCTTTATTTTCGAGTTTGATGCAAGAAACAACTTGGACTGGAGACAGTTATCCAGCTTTCCGAGCTTCTTTCTGTTGCTCTTTGGAGTAATTTTCTGGGTTAACTTCACTAGATACGGGCTTGAGGAGCTATATCTCTATTACCCGGTCATTCTAGTGGGCATTACTCTGGTCATTCTTCTACTCCCGGCGCCAATACTATGGCACAGAAGTCGTCGGTGGTTCATGTATTCGCACGTAAGTACAATCATGGGCTCATCCTGGATCTTTCCTAACCTCCAAGTAGTATCGACTATTCTTCGCCGGCTTATACCCCGTCGAGTTTCGCGATTTCTTCCTTGGCGATATGTATTGCTCCTTAACTTACTCCACAACGGTAAGTACAGCTCTCGAGCGATAATGTGGACTACGATGCAATTTTTAGCGACTAACAATCGAACAGAACGTTGAAGTGTTCTTCTGTCTCTATGCGCATTACTGGAACAACCCTGTCCAATGCAACTCGAATCATTCCCGCCTTCTTGGGTTCTTCTATGCGCTCCCGCCAATATGGCGTCTGTTCCAATGTTTCCGCCGGTATCGCGACACCAGGAACGTCTTCCCACACCTCGTCAACGGTGGTAAATATAGCATGAATATATTATCGGCCATAACATTATCGCTCTATCGCATCAATGGTACACGTTCTAACCTCGGGCTTTTCATAGCCTTCTCCACCATCAATGGCATCTACAATTGTGAGTATTTGCGATGTCCTTCAGTGTTGTGTCTCTATCTGGATCTAACGTATTTCAGCTATCTGGGATCTCTTCATGGATTTCTCCTTTTTCCAGGTCGAAACCCGGCATCGGCTCCTGCGTGACGTACTCGGTCTCAAACGGCGCTGGGTATACTACGCGATTATGGTCCTTGATCCGATCCTTCGCTTCTGTTGGATATTCTACGCCATTTTCACGCACGACGCGCAACACAGCTCCCTCGCTGCTTTCTTTATTTCCTTGGCTGAAGTCGTCCGTCGCGGCATGTGGGCGGTCTTCCGCGTAGAGAACGAACATTGCGCCAACGTAGCCCAATACAAGGCCAGCCGGGACGTGCCGCTACCCTATCGACTAGATCACGAGCCGCTCGTCGAGCTCGCCAGCGAAGACTCAGGAGAGGGGCCATCGTCAGCCGAAGAAGCGGTCGCTAGTGGGCTCGACATTTCTGCCGTCGGAGCATCGGCATACGGCCGAGAGCAAGCTGGCGTCGAGGGACACATGCGAGCAGAGATGGGGCCGCCGGGCCGAACACCTACGGCAACCGAAGTAGAGAGCGGGCTTAGGAGGCGGCGGAGGTCCGAGCTGCATCGGACGAGGTCAATCAGAGGCATCATGGCCGAGGCACATACGCAAGATTTCGAGAAGCGGAGACGCCCACCGGAGCCGCACGGCGGGAACGAGGGAGAGTCCGCCGACGAGATGCAGAGTGACGACGACGACAACGACACGGGAAGCATGCTTGACGAGAGAATGGAGATACGGCGGGCGGAGACTTTGGTCAGAGGCGACTCGAGCAAGGGCGAGGAAGAGCCATGATTAACGAGTCTTGGAGATATAGATGCAGGTATAAATGTGCACGCGCTTTGGCGCGAGATCTAGCGAAGGCCAGTGTGTAATACTTATTTGAGATACCCGCTTGAAGCGTACTTGGACGGTTTTCTCCTATCATAATACCCGATCTCGAAATTGTAACGTTGAAAAGGCGATGAGAGGCGAGAGACTACGTTTCCTCAGTGCTTGTATGGGCGCATTCTGCTCCAATCTCGATTAAAGGCACTTTGCTATATGTACATATCTACCCCTTTTCTAGAAGCAAGCTTCGTTGTACATCGCGAATGTGGGGTTCGAGATAGGGGTCACGTATCTTATATCCACAGTGTTTAATTCTTAAGAGATATGGGCTGTACTCGCGGTTACACCCATTTCCCTCGATCTAGTACCGAGAAAACGTTGAAGTGACATGCCGGCAATTCGAGGAAGAGCATGGCAGAGTCATGATTGTTTAACTCCTCGTAACTCTTTTGTTAGTCATGAGGACTGGTTCTAGGCCTTACATCGAGACTATACCAAAGAACACGAAAAGATACAAGGTCGTCGCGCAAATCTACCAAAATATTTCGTTGGTGCTTCTTTGACTCCCTAGACTAGTAAGGAGTAGTATTGTAACACTGTATCCCCGTTTTGCTAGGTATCTTCCACACCACATAGCTTCGTATATGTGGATTCCTTAGATTCTTGAATGGGCAACAGTGAGGACACACACGGAGAGTTGCACTCTGTTACGGTAGCACCGTTGTAGAACGTTGATATTTTATAACAAGCTCATACAAGCCGTCGAATATATGTAGAGGCATGGAGTATATTATATGTAGAAACATGGTTAAACTCAGCCCTGTGAGGTATGACAAAAGATATAGGGTGTTTGATAATAGCATTGGCCTCTCTAGTAAGTACATAGTTACATCACACTCGCAAAACGGGCACAACCACGAAAAACTGCACCAGTGTCTTCATCCCGACCATCGCTCACAGCCTCTCATACCTCACCCTCAGCCCATCCGCCGGCCTAAACGTAAGACTCGGGTTCGCCAGCCTGACCCCCCTACCGACCGCCTCGTCCCCACCGGCCAGCAACTCCCCACCCCCGCCCGCGCGCTCGACCCCCAGGAACCGCCACCGCCCGACGAGCGCGACGAGCACGGCCTTGGCCTGCGCCAGCGCGAACGCGCGCCCGGGACACGCGCGCGGGCCCTGCAGGAACGCTTCGAACGCGTAGGGACTGCTCGCGTCGCCATGCAGACCCGCCCAGCGGTCCGCGTCGAAGACGCCGGCGTCGGCGCCCCAGACGGACGGGTGCCGGTGCATCAGCGGCATGTTGATGTCGATTTGCGTGCCTTTGGGTATGGCGATGCCCTCGATAGTGAGGGCGCGGGTTGTTTCGCGGATTGACATTTGGGCTGTATAGAGGTGGCTGGGGTGTTAGCGGTTTCGTGGTTGGGGTGGAGGGTGTTGGGGGAGGGGATGGGAGAAAAGGGGGGGATACGGACAAGGCGAGTAGAGCCGGAGGACCTCGCGGATGAAGTTGTGGAGGTATGGGAGGGTTGAGATCTCGTCGTAGTTGGGATTCGGGCTGGTTTTCAATAGAGATTGGATCTCGGATCGCAGGCGCTCTTGGACCGGGTGGTTCGTTGCGAGCACGTAGATGGCCCATGCTAAGGCTGTTGCGGTGGTTTCATGGCCTGGGAAATAGTCAGCTAGTCACGGTGCGTAAATCGGGTGTGAATCTCGGTGACACACCTGCGGATGTAAAGTTCAGAAGCTAGATATCTTGTCAGCGCCAACGTATGTTGCTAGTAAAAGAAGGGGATGTCTGACATGGCCAATGATGTCGTCTGTTGTCCACACCTGTTCCCCGGACTCTTGGCGACGCAGTTCGGCCTCTTCGAGCATGTACGTCAGTAGGTCTCTAGACTCTCCCGTTTCGCGTTTGAACGTCTCATCGGCTAGGTCTGTGATACGCTGCTGGATGATCTCCCGAAGCATTTTCCTAAGGTCGGTAGTGGCCCGCATGAATCGATAGTTGGCCTCGAGAGGGACAATTCGTCGAATTGGGACGAAGGCATTTATCACACTAATTAACTGGCCCAACGGTCCTTGATGAAGCACACGGCTGTAAAGCTCCTGAAACCCCAAAGGGTACTTCGATGACAAGGTATCCAGCTCGATCCCGAGCACTGTTATGCCGATGGTTTCCATAATTGATTTCGAGAATGTCTCGATGACTTGGCTGAGGTCAGCAAGGGGCAAGTTAGATCGCTGGAACTCCACCGCCTCTAACGCACCTTCGATAGAAGCGTAAGTCTCATTTCCAATAGTGCCCTCGAAAACGTCTGAAAGGTTCTTGGCTTTGGCTTGGAAGACGGGCAGAAGTTTTCTTATACTCGGGATAGAGAAGGGTCCGGCTAAGAGCCTCCGCTCCCGCTTATGTGCCTCTCCTTCCGCAAACAACAAGCCCGTGCCGGCGATTTCGCCGACTAATCGGGCAAAGAACGGAGGCTTGACGAAGTCATAGACGTGAGTCTGGAGAACGGCTTTATGCGCAGCCAAGCTATTCACCACGAGGGCCTCTTTCCCGGCGAAGGAGATATACCTGATAAATGGCGCGTCCGGCCACCTATACATCCATTCTAACTGGAGCCCCACAGGGCTATCAGCTCTGAATTTCTTCACTTCCTGGCCGAGAAGGAGGTCGTGATCCTAGCAAATATTAGAGGATCATGATGCTCCCCTGCTGGGCCTGATGACAACCTACCTTTGGTCCGGGTAGATGTCTCAATGGAGAGAAGATATTGGGATAGAGAACGACACGATAGATTTTGACTATTATGTATTGGGAGATAAACAAGACGAGAAGTTTTTCGGTAACGGATAAGCCGTCAGATGTTCTTACTGGTTGGAGCACAACCAACTCTGAGATTGTAAGGGCCGCACAACTCACTAGATCCATCTTGAGGTTAAGAAACTGCGTGTTTGTGTTAACGATAATGGAAGGTAATATGGTATATATTCACGCAACGATGCGACAGTGGCTGATATATTTAGAGCAGCCCATCGTTCTCAATTTTTGCTAGGTAATTAGTGAACCTCTACTACATTCAACCGTTTGATCTAATGGAATGGAAGCGGCCATATCGATTGGCGTCAGCCATGTGGTGTGGTATCGCCGCGAATATTAACGGAGGTGTGGTAGAAGATTGCGAAGCTAAGTTAGCTGACCGACAACCTGATAGGTATGATGGTGCCCATTGACAGGTATTTCAGCCACCTTTTCTACTATCAAGTGCTATGGCTTTGAGTAGACGCCCAACGGTTGTGTTGAGATGCATTTCCTCGTAGCGGTTCTTGTCTTCTATAACTCCTACATATTGGAAGAGACGATTAACGTTACGGCTAAGTCAAGTAGTTGCTGGACTTTACTTTACTTGACCTGCCTTGATGGCAGCGCTGACTTATGCCCAAATATTCTCGGACGAAACCTACGTTTGTTGCTGATTCATCTACCAACTATGTGCCTAAGCACATATGGGTGGATACCCCATATGCCAACGAAGAAAAAGAGCACAACTGATACGGTCCGTCCTTGATTTCTAATACTAACTAATACATGTATTAGCATTATGAATGTCATATCCGAGGTACGTACGACAGTGAAGGAGGTTGCTTATCTAATATATTCCCTCGACACATTTAGGTTTATCTTACTACCTAAGGTTTATTATATAAGCTTAGTTGGAATAGACTCAAGACTCGGTAATTCATACCTCGATGAAAGGTATACATCAGATATTTTGGTGTTCTTTGCTTGATGCAACGATGCAGCAATATTTTATGCTCGGTTTACTTTTGTGACTTACTGTTTTGAGTTGGTCAAGTGACTTGACTTGTCCTCTGTCTTGGGGTCATGTGTAGTGTAAGTGAAGCAAGGAAATGATACACTGATAAGAAGCCTTATCAATTCCTCCACCACTTATGTACGGATTGACCTAACTACTTAAGTACTTACCTAAGTAGGTTACGTTTAGCGGGCTTCTTTATTAGTTGCCAAGTCAGCTAGCAGCTAACTGAGGTCTGTTGACACCTACATTTCATCCAATCCACTGAGGTATACTTCGTACGTAGTAGGTATGTATTGTGTATTGCACCTATTCCGCCGTCTCTGCCTCTAATAATAATCTAGACAGACTGCGTTCCGTTCTTAGATTCGTTCTTAGATTCGTTCTTTTGTAACTCGACTATACACGGTCAAGATCAATCACGATGACACGGCACACCCCCGAATTCCTGCGCCAGCGCACTTCCAACCTCTCTCTTCGAGCCGCAGCCGTGGCCAACGCTTCGAGCACGTCTCGACTATCGAGCTTTGCCAACCCTTCCGAGTTCGACACGAAACCAACTATGTCTGACGCTGAAAAGGCTTTCGTTGTGGGCGACTTGGCTCGCAGTACATCGCTGACTCTGTGCGATTCCTGTTACCGCAATATACCAGATCACCGTACCGATTCGCTGCCCTTCCAGCTCACCGACAAGCAAAGCTCATGCTCAGCCTGCAACGTTATGACGACGAAGCCCGAGGCTTTTACAGAACCGTTTTGCAGATTCCTGCAGGAGAATCCCACCATATTCCATGCCGTAGATTACTTCAAGAGCAAGATGACATCTGTCGGGTTCGAGGAGGTTGGTCTTCAAGACAACATGTCAGCGCTGAAGGTTTAGCTAATTACATATCGTCTGAAGATCCCTGCTCGAGACGACTGGTCTGGTAAGGTCAAGCCTGGAGGCAAATATTTCGTAACCCGGAACGACAGCTCCATCATCGCTTTCACCGTCGGAAAGGCCTACAAACCTGGGAATGGAGTGGCTATCGTTGCCGGTCACATCGATGCGTTAACCGCAAAGCTGAAGCCCGTCAGCAGCAAACAAACAAAGGCTGGGTATGTCCAGCTAGGTGTTGCCCCATACGCGGGTGCTTTGAACGAGACCTGGTGGGATCGGGACCTTAGCATCGGTGGTAGAGCGATTGTACGGGACGAGTCGGGCAAGACGTCGACTAAACTAGTCAAGCTTGACTGGCCTAGTAAGCCTTTTCTACCATGCCGACTCGATCACTCGTACTAATCTATGCATACTAGTTGCTCGTATTCCTACGCTCGCGCCGCATTTCGGGGTCGGCATGCTGGGCCAAAATAACAAGGAAACTGAGGCAGTGCCAATCATTGGTCTCGACAATCCTGACAATTCTAACGCAAAGCCACTTGGTCCGGCGGGATCATTTGTTGCAACACAGCCACCAAGGCTCGTCCGGTTGATCTCCAAACAACTAGGTATCAAGGACTACTCGCAGATTGTCAACTGGGAGTTGGAGCTTTTCGATCTTCAGCCGGCGACAGTCGGTGGTATGGACAAAGAATTCATATTCGCTGGCCGCATCGATGATAAGCTATGCAGTTGGGGTGCGTTCCAAGGGCTTCTAGCCTCCGAGGCAAACGACGACGATGGTACTATCAAGATGGTCGCGCTCTTCGACGATGAGGAGATCGGTTCATTGCTGCGGCAAGGCGCGAAGGGCAACTTCCTCCCCCTAATCATCGAGAGAACCGTTGAGTCTCTATGTGGCGACAATAAGACGTTTGGGCCTGGCGTTATCGGCCAGACTTACGCGCGATCCTTCCTCGTTTCGGCCGATGTCACGCACGCCGCCAATCCCAACTTCCTCTCGCGGTACCTAGATGACCATGCGCCTCGTCTCAACGTCGGAATCTGTCTCTGCGCCGACAGCAATGGTCACATGACGACAGATTCAGTGTCGACCGCCATTCTCACACGAGTGTGCGAGTTGAGCGACTGCACGCCGCAGGTCTTCCAGATTCGAAACGACTCCCGAAGCGGCGGTACAGTAGGCCCTATGTTAAGTAGCGCGATGGGCGTCAAGGCGGCCGACGCGGGTATGGCACAGTTAAGCATGCATTCAATCCGGGCCACGTGCGGATCGCTAGATCCCGGCTTAGGCGTTAAGTTCTTCAAAGGCTTCCTAGACAAGTGGGAGAAGGTCGATGCCGAGTGGCAGTAAAATCCACTCCCACGTAGCGGACTAGACATAGAACGTCCTCGATCTTGACTTGGTTTCATCAGCGCTTTGAGTCGGGTTATAAACAGGCTATCAGATAGATAGATGACTGGGATATAATAGAGGGTATTGTAATCATATTCCTCCTTTTTGGGATGAGAGAGCACTGAGTGTTGATGTGGTATCCCACATCCCACATCATGCACTGATCGTCAGGAACCAGGAAGCTTAGCCCGACACCGGTCATCTCGGAAAACAGGTACCTGGGTCTTCATATGCAGAAGCAGAGTGATGCGATAGGATTCATCCATACCCACGTATGTATGCTCCCCGCAACTGTTACACCCAATCACCGAGGAATCAGGTATCGCCCATAACCACAGTAGCATCAATTGCGATGTAACTAGCGACCATGGATGGCATCGTCGACATGACAACTTATTCAAAAGCACTAGTGATGACGTACGTCTAGGCTACTTAAAGCAATCGAGCACGAGACCGAGGAATTGCGGATTACTATTGGCCACATGCGTTTTTGTTTTTTTTTTTTTTTTTTTTTTTTTTTTTTTTTTTTTTTTTTTTTTTTTTTTTCCTTTCTTTCTTGTTTAGCGAGTTGTTTGTTCCGCAGCTCTTCGTCATTTTCTAGTCCGGATTTTATATTCATTCTATACATGTTATTTTTTGAAACGTGTTCTTAATTCGCTAGAATAATAGACGTTATTTAGATATAGTTTTAATTCACCCTTCTCCGTTTTACTAGGTACGTATGCAATCTCAAGGCTCTGTGGACTGAGGCTGTGTAGCGCTTAGACACCTCTTCGGCTCTTGCTACACGCTTGTAGGTGTTCATTTCGACAGCTTACGGACGGAGTACAAGAAATCAACATACCATTTCACATCCTAGACAAGTCTATATCCTCCTCGACGTCTCCAAGGACAGGGTATTACTACGTATTACGTGTAGATAACGGTCTATGGCGCAGCCTACGGATCCCGCGAGCGCCGACAAGTGGAGCTCGTTGCTGTCGCGATTAAACCCCGTGCCAGGGTTCGCCGAGTACACCGGTCCGTACAAAGTCGGAACCGTCGACGTCGAGATCCCTGTCACAGAACTCGACTCGCCGGCTCCCGCGCCGGACAACGCGGCAGACATAGAGACGGTCCAGTTTCGTATATTCTATCCCGCGCCGCCGGATGCCCAGGGCAACCGCATAACGTGGTTACCGGCGCCGCAGCGGGATCACCTGTCTGCGTATATTCAGTTCTTAGGCGTTGGGACGCTGCTGGCGAACGCTATTTCGTAGGTTACCAAGCTGTAGTACTAACTAGGTCTCGTATACAAACTAATACGTGGACTCCTTTAGCTTTCTACCAAGACATCTACATTACACCACAATACCTGTCATCAAGAATGCGCCGCTACTTGAACCGAATACCCCGAATAAGAGATGGCCGACGGCTATATTCTCACACGGCCTAGGCGGGAGCCGTAATGCATATTCGCAGATCGTCGGTTCGCTGGCATCCCACGGCATCGTCGTCATATGTCCCGAACACCGCGACGGCAGCGCCGTCGTATCGTTCATCCGCATACCCTCGGAGCAGGACCGGTATTTCGTCCGGCGCACGCGGCGCGTCGTGCCGTACAAGCAGATCCCGCACGACGCCACCGACGAGGTGCACGCCCTCCGCAACGCGCAGCTCCGGATCCGCCTCTGGGAGCTGGGACTCGTGCACGAGGCCGTACTCGCGATCGACGCGGGCTCGCCGCCCCTGACGAACCTCAACAGGAGCACGCCGTCTCTCGGCGCGTTCGTCGACCGCCTGCACGTGCGCGATCCCGGCTGCATCGTCTTCATGGGCCACAGCTTCGGCGCCGCGTCGACGGTGCAGTTTCTGAAGTCGGCGTTCTACGCGGGCCGCGCTGAGCTCGCGACCATGGAGGAGGAGCCGCTGTACGCGCCGGCGCCGACGTCGTCCCTCTGCGCGCAGGTCACGCCCCGCAACGTCATCGTGCTCCTCGATCTCTGGTGCTTCCCGCTGCTGGCTAAGACGACGAAAGTCCTGTTCGACCTGCCGCTGCCCGTCTACGCGGACGCTTCTCCGGCCCCAGCCCATAATACCTCTTCCCCCCTTTCTTCATCTTCCTCCTCCCCACAATCCCCACCAGGCGGCACAGCTCTCCTAGCCATCGAATCCTCCGACTTCCTCGCGTGGCGCGAGCACCTGCACGTGACGGCGCGCGCGCTATCGCCAGCCCCCGGTGCGGCCCGGGTGCGCGCCGCGGCCTTCTTCCACGAGCGGGCCGGCGTCGTCACCAAGCTGCCGGAGCCGCACTTCTTCTGCGCGGCGCGGTCGGCGCACCTCTCGCAGTCGGACTTCGGCGTGCTGTTCCCGCGCCTGACGCGCCGCGTCTTCGGCGCCGAGGATCCCGAGCGCGCGCTCCGGCTTAGTCGGCGCGCGATCCTGCAGGTGCTGAGACGCAATGGGGTTGCGGTTGCGCGGACCGGGGTGGCGGATTTGGTGGAGGGTGGTGGTGGTAAGGAGGGGGAGGGGGAGTTGAAGGTGGATCAGGGGATGGGAGAGGGGGGTCGTGGCGTCGATGATGGTATCTGTGATGATGCGGCTATTCTCGACCGCGACGGGTCCGTGGAAGCCTGGAGTTTCGTCGATATCGTCGGTATGGGCGAGATGGCGGCGGATTCCGAGGCCGAGACGGACGATGTCGTTGCGGAGACCCGGGAGCGGGAGCAGGGTATGGCCGGGGTTGTCGATCCGGCGGAGGATGCGGCGGCCCCCCCTATTACGGCGAAGGAGGCTGCTGGATCGGCGTGAGTTTTGTGGGTGTAGCGTTCCTCTTCACCCCCAAAGCGTTTTGAAGTTTTAGAACAACGGGAGTGTGGCGATCATGGATCTCGCGAAAAGGCGGCCATAGTTAGATGTTGAGGAAGTTCAAGAGAATACTTGATCATAATGGATTCTATTGATTTGTTGACAAAGGACGTATCCGCTACCTATCCAGCGCTATTCAAGACATGCCCAAACTGGGGGTAATAACCGAAAACTCTAACCCTAGTGTGATCAGTTGTTCCTTCTTTCACGTCTGGTGGAATATATCGTATTGTGCGGCATCTACCCGGAGGTCTTCGCTCAACATACAATTTCACACGAAATGCGAAAACACCGATCCCATGGTGTCTACGTCCGACTGCCCCCCCATAGCCGAGCATTACCCAATATGTACCTGAGAAATCATATCCCGTAGCGGCCTCCTTTAACCCTCCCAGCTGGGATACATTATTATTTGTTTGCCAAAAGCGATCAATATCAGCTACACGCATGTCGGAAAGTTTTCCAGATGCAAGTAGTTCGTATTTGATGACAAACTTGTCTAGAAGGCCGGGGTGCCCCCAATTTTTGTTTTTGGCGATGCGGCTCCCACAGTCACAATGTTCTTTCGGCAAGCCGTCCGTTGTAGCATCGCCCTTGCGCCGTTTTACTTTATGCACTTCGGACATGTCTACCCCGAAAGTGATTTCATGGGCGGATGTTTTCCCCAAGGTGACTCGTTTCCTCCTCTCGTCTTCTCTCCAAGCCCATCTCCAGTCAATATCGTTCACTGACATTAGATGACTCCAGATGTCCACCCAGCCCTGCATCTGAAACGCACCCAAGACAGTCACACCCCCGGGGCTGTCGAAAATACACTCCGGATTCCGCTTAATTCCTAGGCTTATAACGAATTCCAGAAAGACCAAGATATTTTCTAGTTCCCAATGAACATAGTAGCAGTAATATTGGACAGATAAGATGGGCGATTTCTCTCTGCTGATGGCTGAAGTATCTTTGGCCATATCGAGAACATGGGCGAGTATGATGGCTGCGAGCGCCACAGGTATGTCTGGGCAGCGATCACCACTGATGTTGAAGAAATATGCTGCTTCAAAGAAGGCGCACCTGAATCCATTGTCTTCCATAAAGATCAGGGTATCATCTTCAAAGTAGTGTTGCGGTTTTCGTGGCGCACGCGCACGCCAGAAAGCGAGAATCATGACCAGACGCTCTAGGAAAGACAATGATCCGGGGACGTTGAAATCGAAGTCCACTGCTCGGCAAGTCGATTGCCACATACACAAAAATTTCGCAACATTCTCCCGTTCACCCCCCTCGCCGCCGATACGGCTTAGTGTGTTGGATATTATATAGCCAACCAAGTTTTCATTTAGCCATAACACCGAGATGTCAATATTAGACAAGGTGTAGAGGTAATGAAAAATGGCGCGGCCCCTTTTATTCCCGATGAGGTAAGCAGGAAGGAAGGCATATTCTAAAGGTGAGAGTCCAGCGCTAGCAATTAATCTGTCAGCATAATCCATCTCTGTTATAGATATTTACGGCAGTTCTAAGCACTTACACGTCAGATATGTTGACATCCGCGCCGCTTTGGACCAACGCTTTGCAAATGTCTAGTCGGCCATGCCTTACAGCATGCTTTTTCGTTGTTAGCGGCGTAACTTGTGGCGGGTGTGTCAATTGGTACTGAGACTTACGTGGAGCAACGTCACTCCGGAAGAACTCCGATCCGAAGGTGAAATGACCTTTTGTGAGAGCATATTTTGGATTGTAGCCATCTTATTTTCCTTTATAGCGTTCCAGACTTCGTGGTCTTGATCGAGAATACCATACGTCTGAAATCTCAATCCAAAGTCAGGGTTACCTCTCGGGTCCGTCATCTTCTGGTATGTCATTGAACAGCCCCCGGAAAGCCAGCACGGCGACGGGAGGAAGTGTGCCCCGAGCTCGTACACGCTCGCTACTGGTTGTGAGGGCTTAAATAAAACTTTATGGCGGATCTGGAGGACGAAGGTCCCTAAACGGGTGCGAGACCCCCATCGTTCTGAGTAGGTCACGCTGATATCCTGCTTCTTTAACTCACGAGGATCGTGTCCATCGGGCGTTTCGCTCTGAAGCTTGATAGGAGTCTCTTCCAAACCAGGCACTTGGCCTTCCGGTTCGGACCGCGGTTTTTCATTCGCAGTCTCTCGAGAGCTTCCCTCTGTGGCAACTCGAGACTGCATCTTGTTCATCGCCTGTAGGAAATTTCGCTTGAGATCTTCTAGCTCGAGCCGAGCTGTCCCTCGGAATTCCTTTTTTATCTCTGTCAGTGCTGTCTCCGTGTACTCATCAAAGAACCCCTTGAGCAAGCCTTTGAATGAAGCATCGGAGTGGCTGGCCAGAGGAGCTTGTTGTCTTGCCCAAGCGTGGAATTCTGAATTCTGCACCTTTACTTCGGCAATTGATTCCGAATCCCGTGACTGGTTTGTTAGAATATCTTGAAGGCTGATATTCATGTTCTCCATGGAAGACTGTAGCCTGTTCAACCCATCAGGTCCGAGTGGACCTGAAAGAGCTTGTTGCGCTGCTTGGGAATGCAACTGCCGGTTTTCGGTTCGTAATTCGTTGATTGAGTCCAGGAATTCGGAGCGATGAGCTTCTAATGGTCCCTCGACAGTGTGCTTCAAACTTTCGATTGGAGAGTGTAGATCATTAAGCTTATCTAGAACCACCTTGATATCGTCCTTGGTGGATTGATGCGCTTGTTGATCAACTTGTGTCTTGTTGATCTGGTTTGTTAAGTGTAGTGTGAGTTCACTCCTGAAGTATTGGAGCCTGCTGGAGATCTCATCGATCTCTTTCTTGCTCCATACGGCCTTGAATGCCTTCTTCCCACGGTAGAACCGGCTGGGGGTTTGGCCGGGTTGAATACCACATGTTTCAAGTCGTTTAAGTAACTTCTTTGCAAGTTCGCAACACCCATCTGCAACTGGCTGAAGAGCCTGACGAGCCAATAGCTATCAGCATCTTGTGAACGGGGAGGTAGGACAGTAGCATAGCTATATACCTTATCTTCAGGTGAGAGCGTCGAAGAGGTCCGGGATATCGCCTGGACAGAGGTGTTGATGCCTTGGGAAAGAGCATGGAAATGCGTCGTAATTACGTGATGGTCTTGATTTTCAGCCGAGGCTGTGTTGTTGCGAAGTTCCCTCAAAGTACGGATGAGGTTTGTAGTGAAGTCGACGAACTGCAACACGTTCGAGGCTAGACCTACAGCTGCAAGAGTCTCCATGGAAGCGATGTATTATTCATTGGAAAATTGTCATCTAGGGGTTTACAAAGAAGAGAAATACTGCCTATTCCCATCGGCGAAGGGGGACTCAAGAAATATCAAGCGTTCAGGCTGCCTCAACACACTGCCCTAGCAGTTGGCTGCAGTGAAACCCAACTTAGACGATTAAAGAAGATATGCGTCTGGCACATATGCCACATGCACGTGGGACATGTTTACGAGATACTCCTGGGCTACAATCTCGAGTCTAGGTTTCTGCCTTGCTAATAATATCTTGAGAGTGAGTCATTGCTTCATACATATGGACCAGGTTCATCACATCGACAACAAGAGTTGATAGGCCAATTGAACATGGTACATTAAACCCATTAATAAACTAGCCGTCTTAGTACATTGGCGATATGCAAGGTCGTCGTCAGGTTTCCATAGAGTATCAGATTTCGCGTATCATCTTGCCTTACCACTTACCTATGATCGTTGCGCAAAAGGGCTAAGTAGGTGGGTGATGAGAAGAATCGTAGTATTGACGGATGGCTGAGAGTTTTTACATATGCATGTTGGAAGAAACAATGCGACGTTGCAATGCATGTTAACCAATAATGATCAAGTGTTACTTCAAGCACAAGGCTATTGCATACAGGATGTCACACATGCCTAGATCAACATTTACACATAATTCTGAGTCTCGGGATAAACATAGAATGATAATGTGTCATTGGTGCTCAAAACCAGGAGCCATATTCTATAACCAAGATTCTAAGAACTATCAAAACGAATGCTGTTACATCTCTCCTAATTCCCCACGTAGGACTTCCTACCACATAGCCACACACACAGAACGCCCCCTGGTACCCTATCCTCGGTTAGAAAGTAGGCGGAATCCTCTGACCCTCTTCCACCAATCCCCTGAGCTTGAAAGCGCGCAGCGAATTCGTAGACTGCATAGACGTATGCCCGCTCTGCCGTCCGCGGCTGACACTTCTCGTGCTACTCGAGACGGACCTCATGCGCTGCGGCGCTCCAGAGCCTATCGTCGGGGCTGGGCTCGCGGCCGGCACCTCGCTGTGCGGCCTGCGGGTATTGAGATGGCCCATCATGGAGCTCAGCGCCGACTGGACGTTCTTTGGCTGGTGGACGCCGGCGCTCATGGGCGGCGTCGGCGGGGCGCCGACCACGGGGTAGATGGGCGCGTGGGACTGGTGGCTGTGGCGGCTGTTGAGTGAATTCTGCCGCGACCGCGTCTGATTGAGCTTGCTGAGGAGCATCTCGGCCGAATTCGAGGGCTGGTGGGCTCGGCTGGGCGAGCGGCTCGATCCGCGACTAGACGGCGGCGTCGGCAGTCTTCCGCGCACGCCCGTATCGTGGCCCTTGATGCCGAGGCTCATGGCCGTCATCTCGTTTGTTTCCGGGGGCGTGTGTAGGCCGGCGTGCGCCATAGACCTTTGTAGCTCCTCGAAGCTCGCTGGTAAGGGGGGCATCTTGCTTAGTCTCCGAATCGCCTTGCCATTCTTCTCGACGAAGTTGTTCATGGCCTGGAGCGCTCCGGCATTTTCCCGGGTCGCGACTGCGCTCGCGTCTCCTGTGCTCCTCCCTCTGACCTGGTGTACGGCGTTGAGGGTGAGTGGCTGCTGTGGTACATCTATCCGCAATGGACTTTGTGCTGAGCCCAATGTAGCTTGGACCTTGGACATGACGTTGTCGAAATCGACATTCTGGTGGGGATTAGTGCGGGACATGTAATAAGAAGACGATTGTCCCGCTGTAAGGACGTCGGTCTCAGCCTTATGCGTCATCACGAACAAGCTTCCATCACGCATACATCGTCGCACAAATGCCCAGCGGGCTCTGGCTGGGTTTCGCTCGAGCTCGGGGCGGTAGATGGAGTATTGGGAAAGCTGGGCGTAGAAGATGCCTAGACGGCGGGCGATGCGCTCGAGAATCCCAAGAAGGAATGTTGAGAGGGCTGTCAGACGGCTGGAGTCGAAGTCGGGATCTTGCATCCTCTCGGATGATGTGATGCTGTCAAATGCGTCCATGCCAGCACACACTTCTTGCCGGAGATCCTCGAGCAATTCGATATCCAACTCTACACTCTTTGCTGCGTAAGCGAAGACACCGGCTTCATGGAACCGGAGGGCACTTTCAGAACCGCATACGAACTCGCCGATATGTGCCACCTCCTTGGTGCAGGTTACAGCATCGGAGCTCGTTTTGGCGCGTGCTACTGCTCCTAGGACATCCGGTAGCTGTGTATGCGCCCCAGGACCGTTCGCGTTGGCAAGACCGAAAGATAACTTGAGTACAAGCTCCTGCAACTTCTCGCCGAAGAGGGCAGCGAAACCTCCTTGAAGAAGACGGCTCTGATAAGCGTAGAAAGTACGAACTACAAGCGTACTAGGGAGATTCTCGCGCTGGAAAATGTTGTGCGTACCCGCTGGATCGTGAGATGACGGAGCCTCCATAGACGACCCCTGTATCTCATGCATTTCGAATTGATGTGCTACCAACGTCTCGACAGTAGTACGCAAGTATGCCGCCCAAAGGTCGTACAATGTAGACATCTCCTCATCACCACCTTGAAAGTCAGGCTTCGGCGTCAAGTGTCCCACGAAGTATTTTGTGAGAAGGCTGGATACCTCGGGGTTATTAGTATGTGCTAAGTTGTCGAACGACTTGGAACAATCGACGCCGGCGTTCGACTTGAGGATTAGTGTGCCCCCTGGGTGCATAGGGGCAAAATCCGTTACGTCGTATACACTCCCATGAACACCAATCCACACCCGCGTTCCCGGCTGGTGTCCTGTGTGCTGAGCAAGTTGTGACAGGGGGATTGTTGGTAAATTGCAGGGGAGAGATTTCGGGGTCATGAACACATCGAGCATGAATCGGCGCTCTGCGAAGGCTTTGTTAACGATGGCGTCGACGTTCTCCATGGTTGCCGTGCAGTGAGCGTATATCGCCTTGCGAATGCCATTCATTACGGAATCAAATACGGCGACAGAACCGCACACGTAAAGATGACCCCCTAGACCACCTTGCTTCTTGGACATGACGAGATCCGAGATAGTGGCACCTTGTTCGACGATCAGGGTATCGATATACCGGGGAGGAATTTGCCTCTCGACAAGATCGCGCGAGTGCGGATCGTAGGCAAGGCCACGGGAATCCCTCGAGAAAGCCACATGGACTTCCATGAAGTTTGCGCTGACATAATCACGCAGTTCGTCCTCGAAGCAGAATTTTTCGCGTGATTGTACACCTAGATACAGGTAATTCTTGCCTCCAGACAGACCGCTAGTGGTGAGACGATACTGCCAGAAGCTGCGAAAAGGGGCAATACCGCTACCGCCGGCAAAGAACGCACAAGGCGCTGTGGAGTCTAATGGTAATTGGAAAGCTAGAGGTCGGGAAACACCAACAAGAATCTCGTCGTCGGAAACCGTATCATCTGATGGTGGGCATGGGTTGAGAAATCCACTCGATACACCACTGCGGGAAATGTCCCCTTGCTTAGCGAAGGTCGAGCACAATTTGTACTCGGCGCGCGAGATTGCTAGGTCGACAGTACTAGGAAGAAGCTCGTCTGTATAGCTGGCGATAGAATATGTCCGAGGCACTTCAACCGGGATGAGGTCCATGAGCCACGAAAGGTTGTTTAGGTTAAATGCCTTATCCCATATCAGAGGTGGAGTGTCCACGAGTGCGTCTTGTAACAAGTCACCGAGTGAGCCCCGAACAGGCCATTCATCTGTAGCTAAGACCTGAAGGACGGTATTAGAAGACGCGTGCAGGAGACTGTGAATCTTGAGAGCAAGGTCTTTAGTGATTGGTGCTAGATGACCGCGACGGAGAATGTCTGTGACCGTCAGCTTCCGTGTTTTCGACCTTCGCACGTATGCTAGGTGTTGCTCGAAGCGAGACCACGTTCCTGTGGCATCAACCGGATCGTTAAGGCGGTCTTCCAATCCAAGGGCTGCAGCAACTTTGGCACATTCTTCCCAGCTATTCAGGGGCATGACAGCAAGGCGGTCGCCCGGTGCGAACGTTATGCCTGTGTCTTGAATATCTAATGTGACTAGGGCGATTGATCTCGTCGGGTCGGAGTCAACATGTGCTCGATTGAGAACTCTCGTGACATAACGGCATTCCTCAAACGTGCCTCTCATTTGATGTGGCTCAACTGATAGACTGCCTCCTACATATTGCATAAAGTCAGCTTCTGGGAAGTAGAAGATGCGGTATAATCCGAAAATCATGCTCCATAACTGGGTTCGTATTCCGTAGATTAAAGACAGAAGCATGTGTCTGAAAATGGATCTCTGAATATGAAAAACTTACGGTAGGGTTCAAGACGCTCTTTCATAGCATCTGAGAATTGTCTGTGAGTTTCTTCCCATGGCTTTAGCCCGTCAGCGGCGCCGGATTGTCCGTTCGTCTCTGTCCGTCCTGTCTTCGCAGCGATCTCGAGAATCCCAAAAACTTTATATCGGTGTGTTCCCATGAAACCTCGTTCGCCAGTATACGCCTCAACAATGCCATCAAGGACACCCATCAGCCGCGGATCGCCGGACTGTTCAACAAAATCGGGAATACGGTAGTGGTACTCGATGGCCGCAATGAAAGCTCTAAGATTAGAAGGTAGCCAAGCTCTGAGATGGACACCTTCAGCTCCGAGGAATGAGGTATATCTGCAATTTCGAGTGTTAGTCTAACAGTTTGGCTTTAACGACCACCTTCTCCCTAGAAGATATCGCTGGGCTTAATCTGGGTCTTTGGGCTATGTGAACCCAGTAGCGTTGCTCTGCCAAATTGAGACGGTGGGTAGTAACGCCAAACTTACTTTCTTCTTCCTAGAAATGCGTCCATGACAAGGTAAGGTGGGAATTGCAACCCAGAAGAAGCCGGACATCGTTTGGATAGAGGAGCGGAGAATTTAGCCCACCGCACCCATTTATGAGCAGGGACGAAGTTCTCTCCCGAGTTTGGGTTCACTGAGATCGATTGAAAGGCGTTCGGCATGCGTTCGAGGATTTCTTTAAGTCGGATCATCTCGCGAAGGAGCCCTTCTACATTTCTATTCATGACGTGTTCCTGACAGGCCGCAATGGCGTCGGGTCCATGTTGGAAAGACGCTGTGAAACATTCTAGTTACTCTGAAGATTGTGAGACTGGGGACAGCCCATACCTGATGTTTCGGCAACGCCTTTGAGAAATGCCACTTCAGATCTTTCCCCAAACATAGGCCACCGAAGTTCCATGTTGTCGAAACGTGCAACGTACGGATACGTCGAGGTAGGGTCTTTGATTTTGAGATTATAGGATGACTGGTCAACGAAGGTAAGGTGCGGTAACGCCCGCCCCATGCGGCGCGAGACTTGAAAATACGGCAACGCTATAGATAATGGAATGCCCACCAACTCTTCGCCGAGGTCATCACCCATCGGGCAGTTGGGTCTCTGTTTCTTGGTGTGAGATAAGGTAACGCCGTCATTGCCGTCGTATTTGTTCTCGAATCGATAGATATGGCATAACATGCCGAGGGCGACGATGGCAGCCCATAGTGCTTGATCGGGTATGACATCCTTGGTGCCCTCCACGACGGGGAGCGCTGCCACGGACTCCTGTACTCGCCCCCTAGCAACGCACCCAGGCATTCGTTCGCAGAGATCTATCCATATTCTGCCAGGCGATTTCGCTAAGGCGCTGGCCGCTTCCTCGTAATCTACGGGACAGAAACCATGTTCTGCGCTGAGATACCCATCGGCCCAGCCTGTTGGTGGCCCAATTTCCTCTGCCCTCAACATGACTTGTCTAGCCGGTGCTCCTAATGCGACAGCTAAGAGGTCTTGCTCACGCGCGTTAAAGGCATCGACCTCGGCTTGGTTCTTAGCTGCATCGATCTCTTGTATCGATGCCATATTGGAGTAGAGAAGCTGAGTGATCGATTTGCGCTCCCTGAATGACACGTTCAGCTACGAGTTATCTTTCAGTCAGTTCCTATATGATTCCGTACCTCATTCGAAGCCATTCCTCAGCGTCAACACCACGGGGGATCTGCCCATGTTAGCTTTCGCATCCAACTGAATACTGCACATAACGTACATCAAAAGCTGCGTGGATATCCCCTGGCTGACAGTAGCCGGAAAACGAGCAGCCTCTTGGTCCCCTTCGACTGGTGCTCCTGTTTGTGGCCGCAGCGCCAGCCGGACATCTTCCACCAACAGAGCCTGAGACTGGGCAGGATCGCTCAGACATGATTACTATGTTAGTATTATCGAAGCTGGAAAAATATATCCACCGGGCTAGAATTTAAGGATAATAAAGCCACCAGGGCAGAAGTAAAAGCACCGCCAGGGGCAAATCGGCAACGAACCGGTCTATTCTATTGTCGCGACGGAAAAGCGTCGAGTCGAAGTCAAGTAAAATGAGGTAGAACTGAACGAACATCCATGGGCTCGTTATAAGAAAAGGGATTCTTCGAAGCTTTGACCTTCGTGGGCCTACCTATTGGTGAGCAATGAGGCCCGCGATGTATCGTACCCTCTCCATATGTAGAATAGTCAAATCAGTGCTCAGGCGGTGCCCACCTGGCAGTTGTGACGCTTGTAGATCCGTGCAATACTAAGCGGGATATGTCCGCAGCCTTCTCCGAGGAGTCTTCGTTGGCCAATGGGATATCTTACCATCGATCAAGGGCCAATACCACGCGAAACAAGCCAAGGCTATGTATACTACCTACACGGCATATTAAGGCCGAATTGGGGACTTTGTAGATATTAGGTCAGGCCCTTGCCGCTATGAGAAACTTCATCATTCGACGTTCCGTTCAAATTTCCACCCACATCCCACGTGGATAAGTGATTTTGTGCCCCCGTGCTATGGGTAGATAGACAGATAGATTACACACAGGATCTTGCGAGACGTCGTCAATCAAAGACTCAAAGGTCACCTATCTACACAATAAGCCTTGCTCTCACGATTCAAGTAGAGCGTGCATGTGAGAGAGCTTCTAGGTAATGAACAAAAAGGTCAGTGATGAGTATACCAATCCGTCCATCTCGTGACTGACAGCTCACCTTCGAGAAGCTTCTGATACCAGATGCTCTTGGCGTAGGAGGCAGATCGCCTCTTAGATCGCTCGTCCAGCCTGCGATATATGTACTGATTTGCAGTGAGAAAATGGCATTGACGGGCTTGACGGCGATGCAGTGACCATTGCCCCAAGCTTGAGGTTTCGAGTCGCGCCCGTCTAGGCCTAAACAGCTTACATAGCAGGGGGTTATGAGTGGACAATATGTACATACAAGTACTCATGATTCTGGCCGCTATCGTCAGTTGCCAAGATATTTCTACGCCGCATGCGAGTTTGAACAGGACAAATTTGGAGTGTCGTGAGCTGCCGCGGCGTCGAGTTGCGTGTACACACACGCAAAACTTCAAGCGGCTCTTGTAGTAGGAAACAACCTGACAACATAACCCTGCCCAGAAAAACGTGGTAGTATGGGGAAATGTTGCAGCGCTTAACAGGGGTCAGGCCCAAATGCCGCGTAAGTCTCGATCTTAATATTTCCGCCCAAATCATTGATTACCAGGGAGTGAGACAGTCGTTACCTAATAGACTTCCCAAAAAGAGACAATTGGCAGTTTTGAGGCCCTTTAGCAAAACGGCCGCCAAGGCTCCCCAGAAGTCTGTCAATTAAATACCAAGAATAAGAAGAAACGACTCTCCCACTTCCCGAATATCCTGCCATCTACTCATGATTTGCTTGCTATTTTCGGGATTGAGTATTATTGTCCATTGATGATCGGGATCTTCAACCTTCCATTGTTCTCTGATCTTCGTGCAATCCGTAAATCAAGTCGATTATGATGAGCCTCTTGCATGCATTGAAGAGGGTATCATTCTCAATATTCGTTGGCGTAACCAAACAACGTCTTGAAAAGCTGAACTGAATAGATGTAACAGTAAACAAGTCGTCCCGTATGCAGTCTGGGGATAAGCTCATAATCGTCCTACGTTCGTAGGTACAGATAGATATATTGCTGAAACAGGTCGTGTCATGCCGGGGTATCCCATTATTCTTCAAACGAATCACCGCGTTCGGTTCTCTGGCCCGAATCAATGAACTGTGAATGCTGTACTTGTAAGCTACCAGTCATTTCACATCTGGATCGACTTGCGTATGCTTGCTGCTGATCAGGATGCATTCGAAACGGTCACCACCTTGCCCATTTGTATGAGGGCACCAGCATCGATCGCCACGCCAGGTGGCCGGGATAACTTGTTGCATTGATTGTCTCCGCTTCAACTTGCTCCTCAGAAGTGGTTGTTCTTTATGTGGGCGCTAGAATTCACTTTTCTTGTCCAATTCTGATAACGCGGCGCTATTAAAGGCCAGAGGTGATGAGCTCATTATCCAAAGGTATGGTGCGAGAGCAAACCTGAGACTTAACCATCAGTAGCATGTAGTTGTATGGATATAGGAAGGCATATACCCTCAAGCAGTATCCGAGGACGAGCGTTCAGCCAAGACTACCGTAAACTAGTTCTTGATTATGACAACTCGTAGGAGACACTCAAGATGGATGAAAAGGGGATTCTTCATATCAGTGAATTCATTCACCATGAATAGCCAGGGTATCATCTAGTTATTTGTCCCAAGGCTCGTAACTCATGCCTCCTCCTTTGAAACTGAATTTTTGTTGGCTTCCGAATTCCTACCAGACTTCTTTTTCCGTTTCTTTCCCTCGAGCATTTCGCGCTTCTCCTGCTTGCGCGCTTCCTTGGATAGGCTGCCGATGACCTTGTGCTCCATACCGCACGGCCAATTCTTAAAAGCAGCTGCTTCCTGCTCCTCGGTCCACTCCTGTGGAAGCACAGCAAAGACAAGGTATGAGGTATGCGTCTTAATCTCCGGCTCAGTTCGATGAACCAGTCTTCCGACCATCCAAGGCTTGACTAATAGCGTATCATCTAACTCATTAGTTTGTGACACGGCTTTAGCATTTCCATTGACAAGTCCGTTGTTATTCGTCATCTCGTCGTCCTCGTCCATTTCATCATCGTCGCCGCTAGCCTGTCCATAAAACTCCTTGGAGCGGCCTTCAATCTCTTTTAGCCTAGTAACAGCTTCCTCCACATTGCTCGCGGTCTGATTTGCGGCTCGGTCTACGGGCATATTCAGGCCTACTCGTTCGCGCATGACGTTGATCCTTCTATGGGCGACCTCGACCATCTCGATTTCCATCCAACCCAGTCGGCGCATGACTTCAATAGTCCTCGTAACTTGCTCAATGCACGGAGAGAACGTACAAAGGTAGACGCTCCGATCCGCGCGAAGAGGGGATTTCCATTCCGCATCTGTGTCTTTAAGAGCCTCTAGTCCACTACTTGATAACTGAGTCGCAGTTGGTTTCCTTCGGGATAGATGCGGGAGAGCCCGCCACGGTGCCGGTAGGTCTAGAAAAACACACTCGGCCTCGGGGCTTTGGCCGTCGACAAGAAAACCGTCGTTGTAAACATCTCGGTGCGTGATCTTGACGATGCCTTCTAAACGGTGATCGCTAATTTCTTGTCGCATCTTCTCATACCGATCATCGTTGAACTCGAAACTGAACACTTCTCCCCTCTTTTCGTTTGCGCTCTTCGGATAACCACTGTAGACTGCTCTGGCTGCGGCATGTGTAAAGCTCCCACTTCCTGCGCCAGCCTCTATTATCCTCATCCCCGGTCTCGCGCGGATGCGGTGAAGGACATAACTGTAATCGGGAGTATATACTACTTGAGTTCTATGTGGTAAACTTGTGGTCCATAACTCTGGCGTGGGAGGTAAAATATGAATAAAACCACTCGGGGCAGTCTTGACATCCTTGGTGGGATCCGGTCCTTCTCCAGTTTCCCCTGTGTCATTGCTAAGTCCGTTGGTGTCCGTAACACTATCGAGCTTTCGCTTTCTGCCTCGGGAGCCCGTGTCAACGACCGACGCACGTATCTGTGAGCCCCAAGGTTTATGCAGCAAAGTCGAGTGCGGAAAGGATCCAAAACGTGTGTTGATCACTGCCCCTTCCGCATATCCGTCAACAGCACCGGTACTTTCTTGCAAGTAAACAGGCTGGATATTGTCACGAGATAGATGGGCAAGAGTAAGCGTATTTGGGGTCGTTCGCGGGCCGGGATCGAGGAAAGGCGAAATAGTTGACATGGTTAGTATCTATTGTGTAGTGCCCACTTTCCCTTGTTTGAAAATTGTCTAATATGCAGTGATGGGTAGAAAAAAAAGAGAAGAGAAAAAGAGAGAGAAAAAATCTATTAAATATGAGTTTAAGAGAAAAATAGAAAGGGATTCGGATTCCAATGCTATGGATGTAATAAAGCAAAATTTCAGGCAAGGCTGAGCTGATAGAGACGCTAATCGCGGGGCAGTTGTGGTGCCAAGATCTGAAAACCCAATGCTGTTTCTATATTATATTCGTACCGCAATACTTACCCAAAGTTCAGCATGTGCTTACCTGTGTGTGCTAGGTACATGTACATACATGCATCAAGTACTTACTTTACATACTTATGTAGGTATGCTGCATGTATGTATGTACCTGACATTAGTGCCTTGTGGATGTGGCTTGAGATAGAGGGGAAGACGGACCTTAGAAGCCCGAAGTCTGCAAGGCTATGTTAACAGGTACCTACCTAGGTAATTAATTAGAGGCTTAGGCGCGCCAACCAACCAAATTTAGCAACCGTTTGCCCAAATTGCGACACCACACGATAAGCCTTCCTCCCGCCTATTGTGAGTCAACGACACATTCCTCCAGGCTGACCTTAAATGTGACACGTTTCCCTTCTCGACTTCTCCCTTCTCATGTCTTTCTGTCTTGATGAACAGATTCCGTGCAGCTAAACGGTCCATCTTCTACCTTCGAACGCCTCGGTGTTTCTTTTACAGCTCTCACGGAGGATTTCATAGAAGATTTGCGACAACCTCGGCCATGGACTCGATCAAGGTCCATAACTCGTTGAAGTCGGGAGGTCCAGTTCCTTTCGTGCCTGTCGAGAAGGGAAAGGTTTCCTGGTATGCATGCGGACCGACCGTCTATGATCAGAGCCACTTGGGTCATGCGCGCAATTATGTATCAACCGACATAATTCGTCGTTTATTGCTTCACTATTTCGGCTTTCAGGTGAAGTTTGTCATGAACATAACAGATGTCGACGATAAGGTATGCTACTCTACGGCTAACCTACAAGAGGGTCATAGTGTCGTTTAGTGCTGACTATGCTCCCAGATCATTATAAAAGCCCGTAGACAGAGGTTACTCGAACTCGAAAAACAGAAAAGCTACACCGACGCCGAACTTACCGAGCTGGCTAAAGCTGCATTTCAGGCATACGCTCAGAACAACCTTCCCAAGCTTCTAGAGGGAGATGGGGAGTTGGACCTCGATAATTACGTTTCGCGACGGGACGCCGCATACGGAAACATTCTGGCTGGGAGCACTTTATCTGGGGAGGGCACTCCAGGCGATGCCGAGGCAAAACTCAAGATGCACATTAGCAATATGACTTCGGCTCTCATTGCTATCAATGGGAATCAAGTATTTAAAGGTGCCGAGGAGATTTTGTTGCCGTATCTGGATTTGTTGTACAAGGAAACCATTGATACTAGCGATCAGTCGATCTTTACCGATCTTACCAAATATATGGAAGACGAGTTTACAAGCGACATGGACGCGTTGAACGTGCTTCGACCTGATGTGATCACAAGGGTCACAGAGTATATGCCAGCCATTGCCAAGTTCGTGGAAAAGATCGTCGAAAAGAGGTTCGCATATGAGGCAGAAGGGTCTGTCTACTTTGACATTGCAGCATTCGAAAAGGCAGGAAATCACTATGCGAGATTGCGGCCGGAAAGCCGGAACGACAAGGCCCTCCAGGAAGAGGGAGAAGGTTCACTATCTAAGAATCTCGGAGGGAAAAGGGGCGCCGGCGATTTTGCACTGTGGAAGAAATCGAAACCCGGTGAGCCATACTGGCCAAGTAAATGGGGCAACGGACGGCCAGGCTGGCACATTGAGTGCTCAGTAATGGCATCCGATATTCTGGGATCCCAAATGGATATCCATTCTGGCGGTATGGCCACGCCTTTCCACACACTACACATTCTAGTCGTATTGACAGTACTCTTTAGGGGTCGACCTGGCGTTCCCACATCACGATAATGGTAAGCACTTTTGGTCTGCTTCCTCCTGTGAAATCAGGCTAACGTCTCCCAGAGTTGGCGCAAAGTGAAGCCTTTTACTGTGAGCATGGCCATGAGCATACCTGGGTTAACTACTTCTTGCACATGGGCCATCTGTCAATATCCGGATCGAAGATGTCTAAATCTCTAAAGAACTTTCAAACTATCAAGGATGCCCTAGCTACCAATTACACACCTCGGTCCATGCGAATCGTATTCTTACTTGGTAGATGGAACGATGGTGTCGAAATCTCCCCAGATATGCGGACTCAAGCCGACAACTGGGAAAGTACCGTAAACGTAAGTCATTCATTTGTTTTGATTCGGTCCTGATGTCTGACGATACTAGAACTTCTTCACAAATACAAAATCGCTTCTAACAGAAGCCAACGGCACTGCAGCGGCTGTAACAGGCGATCTGAAGACACTCACATTAAACAATGACAGCTCCGTAGACGGCTTACTCGCTGAATTAGAGCAAGCCAAGAAAGACGTCGAAGTGGCATTCACCAACTCTTTTGATACCCCACAAGCTATGCGAGTGATCGCAGAGATCATTAGGAAAGCGAACATCCATATCAGCACCCATAAGAACAACGTAGATCTTCCGGCGGTTAAAGCTATCGCTCGTTGGGTCACGAAAATTGTCGGGATCCTTGGTCTGGATGCCAACGCACGCCCTCCATATGATGGGCTGGGCTGGGTCTCCGCTGCGGCGGCGGCCAATCTTGACCCTCAGACAGCTGTGCAACCATACAAAGCAGTGTATAACGCTGTCCAATCCAACATACAGGCGCTCGAACTTCCGCCCTCCGAGACGCTTAATACCCTTCTTTCTCAATCACCAGACCCTGAATTTGATTCGCTGGTCAGTGCCGGGACTAGAGATCCCGAGCAGCTGGCACTGCCTTACCTACGCGCTATTTCGAAATTACGTGACGAGCTCCGGCGACTGGCACCGACGGCGGCGTCACCAGAATCAAAGAAATCCATTCTAGCGATCAGTGACCGCATACGTGATTTTGATCTCACCAACCTCGGCGTTTACCTTGATGACCGGCCGGATGGGCTACCATCACTAATCAAATTTGTCCCCGCGGCCGAGTTAATCGCAGCCAGAGAAGAAAAGGCAGCTAGGGAAGCAGAGAAGGCGCGCGCGAAAGAAGAGGCAAAGCGCGCCAAGGAGAAAGCCGAGGAAGAGAAATGGGCCAAGGCCAAGCTGGCGCCCGAGGAGCTTTTCAAGGGCGATGAACGGTACAGCGAGTGGGATGGCGAAGGACTGCCGACTAGGATGAAGGACGGCAGCGAGGTGCCTAAGAGTCAATTCAAAAAGCTCAAGAAGGAATGGGATAGACAGAAGAAGGCGCACGGCGAATACCTAGCTAAGTTCGGAGGGAGCGCGGCGTAGGTCTCTAGAATCCCCTATCTAGACGACAAAGAAAGATGACAGACCAGACGATGGCATCCGCGGGTGCTAACTACTACTCTCCACCATCCATAGATCTAGGGTTAGGGTTCTTATGAGAAGTAAAAGGCCTGTAGTGCCATGATAGTGTCCAATCGGTTCTTTTTTGGGTATTTCCTCGTACTGGATTTACACTGCCTTGTGCTCGTAATGTATGGGAAACACTCCTGGTGATCCTCTCAGCAAGAATGGGAGACTGAACAAATACGGACGTAGTATGCGTTAAGTAATCAACTAATATTTTCCCCGTTTATTGCCCTTGCCCAGCTGTATGTGCTAACAAGCATTCGCCAAGCCGATAGCCGGCTTGGCGCTATACTGCGACATCCCTGTCTGAACAACCACACTTGCATTCGAATCATCCAGCCCAACCGGCATCACCGTCCCTGCTTTTACAGCATATCATTTTGGGCCCGTGGGATTCAGCAGGGAACTCATTTCAAACAGTTACGTACAATGATGTCAATAGCAATAGAATGACGAAGGTTCTATCATCGTTCAACGAGCTATAGATGGAGACCCTGATGGCCATAGCCTATGTCAAGCGTTAGGGACTGTGACTCCGCGGACAATTCGTCGACGACCTCTAACATATGATGTAAGCATATATGGTTAGCTCCTAACGTTAGAATGATTCATCTTCGCGGGGGCCGCGGCGCTACTGGCTACCCCCTCAAAGAGGGGTCGAGCTACCAAACTTGCTCGCAGAGTACTGTAATAACCTAGAGGATAGCTCAATGAACCGTTCCGAGTAGGACGTTATAGACATATATACATCGGCGCTATCCACCAGCGCCAACAGAACGATCAGGTGCTGATACTATTGGGACTTGGAATACACGGCCATAAATGGCATAACAGCTGCCCCGAAAGAATCTCTAGATCCTCGGTATCTTTGTAGTATTCTCAGCGGTTAAGAAAGGAGGGAGCCTGGAAAGATGATCAAGATTGTCGGGAATAGCACTGCAGATTTCTCTCCACATGAGGGCGCGTATCATTTATGCAACGAACGGGCTTGAAGCTCTAGATGATATGCGCCGTATTACGTGTCCAGCAGGCACATGTCTCAGGACCGGATAGCCGGCACACTTTGGAAAGCTCCCAGCGGTCTATGAGTAAACCAACATCTCCTTAGCTGTGTAGATGTACTCTCTGCCTGCCCATTACTGGCCCAGCTGAGTGGAACCACCGGGATCCGCACATGGATGGCGTTGTCGGTTGCATGACGCTGATTACTTGCTTTCTTGCTTTTAGGGGGGGTTAGGGCGGCAGGCGGGTTGGTTTATATGTATATACGCGAATATATAAGATCTCACCACCCACCATCATGGTGCCGCCGTGAATTGGACGATTTGACGATTAACAACTCAACAGCTTGACAACCTGCAAGTCGAAGAGACAAACGACAAGACACATTTAAACCAAAAACTACAATCCAAACTAACTCAGCAACTATGTTCGGCTTCGGTACGTCAGCACAGAGAGCTCGCTCCCGGGAGAACACTCACGCCTTTACTGACCTGACCTGACCGACCCCAGACGACGCCAAGGAGAGGCGCGACCAGATCTACGACGGCCAGCCTCACGAGTCGCACCTGAGCCACGAGCTCATCGGCGGCGGCGCCGCCTTCGAGGCGATGAAGCTGTTCGAGGACCGCCAGCGGAAAGAGGGTATGTACACACATACATACACACATATCATCTTCTACCTCCATCCTCTCCCCTTCCCCCATACCAGGCCATCATCTCAACTACACCAACAACACGCTCCTCCCCATCTATAGACAACTACCGGCACATACAGGTATAGGTAACTGACGCACAAGCCAGGCAAGCCGGTCAGCCACGCGTTCGCGAAGGAGCTGATCGCGGGCATCGCCGGCGCCGAGGTCGACAAGCTGTTCGAGACCAAGGGCCTCGACGCCATCGACCGCGAGAAGGCCAAGCACCACGCCCGGAAGCAGGCCGAGCATCTGTACGACGAGCATCACGGCGGCGCGGACCAGTATGATCCGTGAGTCTCCCCCTCCTCCTCTTGACCTACTAGATGGACGGATTGTTCGGAACTGACTTGTGTGTGTGTATAGCAACCAGAGCAGTCGACACCCGAGTATGGATTACTAGCTTTTAGGGGTTGGAGAGATAGATAGATAGGCTAGGGTTCAGTGGCGTAGGCAGCTAGATGTTCTGAATGAATTAAGAGTTAAAGAAATGAAATACAGCGATTACAATGCGTAGACAAACACTGGCCTTGATGATGATGGGACTCTTATAAGTATTGTATGTCGCTTTACCAGTGACTTTGATTAAGTAGGTGTTCCAAACACAGTGAATAGCCGAGTTACTCGAGCTATGTCTTATAATGCCACTCGTATACACTTATGAACTATACTTAGCTAGAAGATTGAGTTCGGGGTTGTGGTGGTTATGCTCGAGATAAAAATCGCCAGCTAACATCGAAGACATAAAGGGTCTAGGTCTGGGTTGCCTTACAGAGTATCATGCATAACCGGCCTGATAGCAATGCATCAACAACCGAGTTTGATCTGACGTTATCATTAAGACCAAAACTCATCGTACATATGGGCTCGCGGTCTTCTGCCCCTAAGTGTAATCTAGCGAGATTTATCCGGGTAATCCAACTCGCTGTACAGAATTCAGCAGAGACCCGTGATTATGAGTTTGGCGGATGGGCATACTCTATTCCCTAAATTCTTCGCCCGCGGCCGGCCACACAATGCGTAGTAGCAGTCCCCTAGCAGTGGGCAACCAGCATCTTTTGTTTTCTTTTCTAGAACAAATCGGTATATCCGATGGTGGGTGCCCAAACTTTTCCCCTTCAACGCCGATGAATGGATGTCGATAAAATGGCAACAGTAACAGTAGCTTTCCCTCGAAGTGATGAAATCCCGCCTAGGTATCATCTACCTCTTATCTTTCTATCTTCCGCCCCGCCCACTCGCTCTGGCTCTGCTGACCGTTGCCCGTCCTCTCGCGAGACCGACACCGCGACCCCTAGCGTTGCGACTTCGGAACATGGGCGCGTTCCTGTGGTAGTTAGATGTTAGCGCTTCGTAGTCCCTCGCGAATAGAATCCGAAGGGCGACGAGCGCCAGGATCCTACGTACTTCAACATGTCGGGCACGATAAAGAACCGCACGTGGCTGCCGCGGATGTAAACCTGCTCCAGGTGGCTCACGCGCCCGTCGCGCGCCGTCACCGTGATGTCCTTGAGCTGGACGTTCATGTTGTCCTCGGCTGTGTGTGCGCGCGCTCGTTAGTAAGAGAAACCTAAGCACCGAGAGGGGTTATCTGTGAGACAATGGCTGGCTTACCTTCTAGCAGCTTGCCACGGTATGTCTGGCCGGAGGTGATCTCCAGCGTGATGATGTGGCCTTGCGCCTCGTTCAGGAGCTTGATGGGAATGCCGATTGTCGACGTCATGGTCGGGGGCGGGAGAATTATGCTAGTAAGACTGCTATAATAAAGCCTAGATATATCGGGATGGCGGTAGTGCAAGTCGATTTGTATCGTCGGAATGTTGTTGTAAGGGTCTAGCTGGAGGGGGTGTAGGGAGATAGCTTTTGAAGCTGGGATAAACAATTTCCTAACATTGGGATAATGAGAGAGAGAGAGAGAGCTCAAGGTGGAGAATTAGATTTTCCGCTCCACACCGAGCTAGGCAGGCAAGGGCCCTGGCTTCACCCCTCTGATGTGGCTGGGATGGCTGGGCTGCTGGGATACAGGGTCCCTTGCTCAGTTCCATAGGTACCTACCCCTCCAAATTTCTTAGCCACAACGGAGAGTGCCCCTCCATGAGTCCATGCCACTCATGAACACACATCGCAGATTGACTCACTGGATGTCGCGACGGCCACTAGTTTCCACGGTATCATTATTTCACGGCCGATCTGTTAACTTAGCAGTCGCTATATTCACTTGAACTATTTCGTCCTCTTTGCGATTGACCAGTTGTCATCATAGACCCTCAATCATGGCCTCCGAGCCTGAGTCACCCACCCACGAGGTCCCGCCTGCATCAGCGCATGATGCTACCAACCCCCATAAGCAGACTGTCGACCCCTGGAACGTGGCCGGCGAGATCGGGGAAGATGGCAAGGTCAAGGCGATTGACTATCAGAAACTGGTGGAGGATTTCGGGACCAAGTTGATCGACAAGGCGATGTTGGAACGATTCGAACGGGTCACCGGCCACAAGCCGCACCGATTTCTGCGCCGCCAGATCGTCTTCAGCGAGCGCGACCTCGGCGTCATACTGGACCGATACGAGAAGGTATGGGATGCAGATGTTGATCGATCGGCTTTTGCTTGTGTCTGAACGGTGGTTTCTAGGGTGAACCATTCTTCTTGTATACCGGTCGTGGTCCCAGCAGCGACAGCATGCATATCGGCCATACCCAAATTTTCGATTTTTGCAAGTCAGTTAATGTCTTCAGTCCGATGTTCCGGTCTATTCTTAGCGTATATATCCTGAAGACTGACCCAACTCCCTTAGGTGGTTACAGGATGTCTTTGATGTGCCCCTGGTCATCATGCTTACAGATGGTTTGTGGTACTACTCCTAATTGATGGACAGTTTGCTGATGACCACATTCAAACAGACGAAAAGTTCCTCTTCTCGGAAAAGAGATCAGTGGAAGAAGTCATAGGATATTCACGTACCAATTGCCAGGATATCATCGCCATAGGCTTTGATCCTAACAAGACCTTCATCTTCTCCGACTACCAGTTCATGGGTGGAGCATTCTACAAAAATGTTACCCGGTTCGCGAAAATGGTCACTTATAACACGGCCAAGGCTATCTTTGGTTTTGACGATAGGTGAGATTACTCTTTAGCTACTTTCTTAGTCGTATCGAATGTCGTCTACACGTGACCCCTGTACTAATATATCCATAGCTCAAATATTGGCAAGATTCACTTTACCAGTATACAAGGAGCTACAGCGTTTGCGACAACATTTCCTCATATCTTTGGTGAGGATGAAAAGCGGACTGCCTCTATCCCATGCCTCATCCCTTGCGCCATCGACCAGGACCCTTACTTCCGTCTGACTAGAGATTGCGCTACCAGACTGAAATACGCCAAGCCTTCATTAATTCATTCCCGGTTCCTTGATGCGCTCCAGGGGCCCGGATCAAAGATGTCTGCCAGTATAGATACTTCAGCCATCTTCATGAAAGATACGCCTAACCAGATCAAGAACAAAATAAACAAATATGCCTTCTCCGGTGGCCAGGTCACCGCCGAGGAGCAGAGGGAGAAGGGTGGAAATCCAGACGTCGATGTTTCCTACCAGTACCTACAGTTCTTCATGGAAGATGATGAGGTTTGTTATTTCCATGTTTATCATAAGTTATTTATGCTGATGTGAATCTAGGAACTTGCTAAACTCGGCAGAGACTATAGACAAGGCCAGCTGCTTACAGGAGAAGTATATTACCTAGACTCGACATTGATATACAATCGCTAACTTCCTATTAAGCTCAAGAAAATATGCATACAGTACCTCCAAGAGTACGTCGGTGCCTTCCAGGAACGGAGAGCAAAGGTAACAGAAGAGGTGGTTGACCAGTTCATGTCGGTACGGCCGCTAAAGTGGGGAGGGAACCCCAGAGCACAGAGGACCGTCCCCATCTTAGAGAACGGGCCGGTGCAGCCCGAAGGCGAAGGCGGAGAGGTCAAGCTGACGAAGAATCAACTGAAGAAGATAGAAAAGGAGAAACAGATAGCGGCGAAGAAAGCAGCCAAAGCTGCGGAAAAGGAGGCGGCTAAGTCGGCGGCAGCATCGTAGTCAATCCATATACATATAGCGCGCCGACGATCTAGAGAATAGGTACTTCCACATACCCGGAACACTGAGTCGTGCGGGATCGATGGGTGGTCCTCTTCTCTCCTATTCCACCCCCTGCATAAATTCCCAGCATGAACTGTGCCGTGGGCACCATCTGCCTTCTCTTCTTCGAACCCCTCACCATGCCGCGCTCGAAGATTGTCTCGTGCACGAGAGTAGGTTGTTGTCTGATTTTTCATGGTACAATACACGAAATAATCGTCATAAGCCAAGCTGCAATAAGGGCGTCTGTATATGTACGATCCACGGAGCTGGGTAATGTGGGTCAACTTGGTAACACTGGTAACAATCGTTGGAAAGTTATAAGTATCGTCCGTGCACAACAACACCTGCTTTTAAGTTCTCTCGAGTACTTTTCAGCTAGCTTTTTCTGGCCAGGACTTCTAATAACACGCCACCGTCTTCTAGGAACCCATGCCCTTCTAATGGTAGAGTCTTCGGTCAAGGGGCTTACCGACATTCTCCCCTCTTCAATAACTGAGAATTATTTTCTTCGAGCTTTGAACACTGAAGATCAATTTCTGTGACAATCGCTCTTGATAACTACCTTTCAATATGGAGCGCCGTGCCTGGGACTTCCACGATTTCGATGATCCCGACGAGAATCCTGTTACTCGGTTCCGTCATCTGGGCGGTGACTATGGTCCCTACGATCCTGCTTATTTCGATTTCGACGATGAAGATGATCCGGACGACTGGGACCCTGACTCTGACGACAGCATATACCATGTTACACCTGAGACCTATGAAGAATTCGAGAAAGGTATGCTTGCACTTTTCTGCTAGCTTTAATTTCACACCTCTACTTTCATTTGGGGATCGGAGAATACATCTTAGTTTGTACTTATCGTGAACTAGCACAAAGCAAATATTCTCGTAATTACAAGGATGAAGTTGAACAGACCCCAGGCGGGCCTTTCATTACTCTCTACGACACCCGCTACTTTGTGCCACAGTGGGACGAGCAGATGCTAGGCCCGGTATGGAGGCAGAAACGAGGCAAATGGGACTTTGACAATCCACCCAAGCCTTTGCCACCCAATGACCCCAAGATGAAAGAAGCATTCAGATACTGCAGCGAGTGTCAATTGACCTGGTTAGTCGGACATGACAAGCTAGAAGGTCACAAACACCCGGAGCATTACGCTTTGCAGTTGTCGCCTGAACACTCAGATGATTACCGTCTAGACCAGGAATATGAATCATCCATTGTCGTTCACATCGGAGGCGGCAGCAGTGCCAAAGGCCAGAAGCCGAAAGGCCAAGCGGGTAATCCGCCCACCATCGCACTATACTTTGGGAAGGATTCCAAGTATAACTACACGATACCGCGTGTTCCCAAGCACACTCCGTTTGATCGTGAAGAGGCTGAGCTTTCAGCTGCTGAGTTGGCTCTCACCACTGTGCTGTATGACGTCGTCAAGGATCTCAAGGCCATCTCGAGAGCAGCTAAGAAGCGCAAGGATAACAATGATGCCGAAGAAGGAACAGACAACGCTAAGATTGACAAGTGCAAAGCTTCTGCAACTAAAACGGTCGGATCTGGTGCTGTAAAGTCTGAATCTGATACTAGAGAAGGCGACGAGGATGGAGGTGACACCCGGAAAGGTAAAAATAAGGCAGAAGATGACCGGATGATGTTGATCTTCCGAGTTATCATGGTGTTGGATAACCCACAAGTGGTGGACAACATCTGCAAGCACCAAAACAAATGGAAGCTACGGGATGGGGAACTTCTCACGAAACAGGGGAAGCCCGTCAAGAACGGGGACTGGTACCAGAGGGTGGAAGAAGTGGTGAATGAGCTGGATGATGAAGGCATTGCCGTCAAGTGGTATTGCGTGTCGCCGCAATTTAACAAGGAGGCTACGGAACTAGCCAGAAGCTGTTCAGGTGAGTTTACGGGGTTTGACGGCGAGGTGTAATAAAAGCTTCGAGGAAGCGGTAATAATGCCTAGGTAACCTGGTAATTGATCCGAACGATGGAATAATCAAGAGCTTTAAATCAATGTACCTATTTTTAAAGCCTGATATGATTGAAGAAGGGCGAGTGATGTATAGCTGCATCTTTGGTCCTCTCGGCAAGTCATAAACTTTCGTGACTGTTGTTGACATACGCAATTAGAGAATAGGATCCTGGAAGCTTTTAGTGGCGCTTCTCCCGGTTTAGATGGAGAGTTCTACACGAAATCTACACGAGAGTTTTGATTGGTTGGTTGTCTCATGTTTATACGTGACTAAGAACGAGGAAACTTTAAACCTCCCTATATAATACTGCCTCGTTGACGATCCGGACGGTACTGGGATATAAATCAACAGTGCTTGATTCTCTACAAGTTGCCTATGTAACCGAGATGCTTTTAAAGTATAGTATTAACACCTTATTGGAAATAGGCAGAAAGTTCTTACCAACCTTGCCCAGGTTTTTTACTGTTCCTGGGATTGTATAAAACACTTGGGATTGCTTGGCAGACAGTCATATCTTTCATATATTCTGTCGTTGAAATATGGCATTTCTTTCTTCCTAATATTCAATAGTTATTATCAATTTATGCCGTTGCCCACACTAACTGCGAATATCGCCAATCCTTTAGAGGGAGAAAGAGGATGAACTCCGGCGCTTCTTTGACAATACTATACTAACGAGTACTTTACTCAGCATTCAGGTGAGCGATTGGCACTATGTAATAGCCATCATACACTTCGGCTATCGGCGGCAATAGCAACGACTTTTCACAGCATAGCTTCAACGTAATGAAAGCGTTCTCGGCCATGGGTCTAGTCCGCGGTGCCGGACTGCCGGATCTCGAAAGGCCCGCATTCGAGATCGGCTGGTGGACCTGATGAGCCAAGGTGAGATTGCCGTCGATCTTATTAGCCCTGGGTGCTATATGTGGGTACGGGCTCAAGGCCACGGTGTGGATGACTGGAGCTCTAGACTCTGCCCCTTCGCGTAGATTAGGTTTTCGACCGTGTCGTCAGCCTGCACGCTCGTGAGCTACAGATAATCCAATACTTCGCCATCGACACCCACGAGCGGTTATTCCAACGCCGGCAAAGTTTACAGCAACGTGATCGGCGGGGCTTCGAGTCAAACTTCACGGGTACACGGGGCGGAAGCCTCGCATTTCCGTAGCCTTAGTAAGAGCCCTAAAGGAGAGCAGGACGCTGAGGTTGAGGATCTTAAGCATATAGACGATGTCATCATCTACAACCCAAGCTCGAACGAAGCAACGCCATCTAGCAAGCAAAGAAGCTGATAAGGTAGTCGTGAAGGTAGACTTGGGGGATCTATAGACAGGGAAGTCCGACTGGAAGCGTTCTGGGGAAGGTAACGTGGATAAGAAGAAATTCAAGGCAGCAAAATATAAGACCAAAAGGGGGAACGATGATAATGTTATCAAGGCCTACCACTTGGTGAGTGAAGCTCTTCAACGGGCTGAAAATCCTGACACCTAGTGAGGTGTTCGAGAAAATCCACGTGGAGACGGCCGGATTTTATGGGGGCTTCTAATCGTAGTTCTATGGGGGTTCTGATGAGTAATATAATGATATTAAGGTCCTAAGAATTCAGAGTCTCCTCGTGACGTTGGTTCTATTAGTGATGAGGATATGAGGGTGAGTAAGGGAAGGAGGCGGCAGTTGTAATTTCGTGTACTAAGAGAAAGATTCCCGAGAGCAAGAATGACAAGTCCTCTGTTAGTAGACAACGTCGAGCTTTTGGCTTTGAGCAGATGATTTATTGCAAGGGACCATAATACGATGAGTCTCGTCGTCCTATGTCGTGGATCGTATGACATGTATTTTGACGTTCACAGGAGTTGCGAGGTTTCCGGTAGGTTTCTGCCGGTCCGCAAAACATTCACTGGATGCCTTGTACGTTAGCACACCTGAATAGACTGCGTATCAGATGAATTTGAATAGTGGCGGAAGTAATTACCAATTCCTTATGTTAATAAGTACTCCGTATAAATGGGTATTCACGGGCTCAATATAGGCAAACATTGGACGAGGAACAATACAAACATGATCCACCTGACAATTAAAGTTTAACCTGGACTTCATTGTGTCAGACAGTGTGATATGAATCAGAATACGTATTACGAGCACACAATGAAGATGAGTGTGTCAGAGATCTAGGCGTTATGCTGAGTTGTCAACTAATCCTCCCGAAAATTAATTATTTAATGCCGCCCTCCTATACTTGGTTTTAACCTTTCCAGAAGCATCTCAGCCAGAGCAACACAAAACGAGAGTCCAGAGAGCGGAAATCGTACGAGAGAATCACGACAGTAAATCCCAAAGCTTCATACGGAAAAGGTGATCTGAATCAATACTTCTTGACAGGCGAACGGCCGGACATCGGTGCGTATTGAACACCCCCCCCCCCAACGAAAAGACGATACTTGCTCTCAGAGGTTTGGCAAAATAAACTAACAAAGCGAATAGCAATAGAGGTCTTAGGATCAACCAAACTCATTTTATTTCCTAGCTAAGTCGGCAACATGGGTTTATGCTGCTGCAAAGAATCCCGCGCCGGCTCTCCCGGCCAGGTAGCCAGCAACCAGCCCAGCGGTGGTCAGCCCAGCAGTGGTCAACAGACTGGCGGAGGGCAGACTGGCGCTCAACAGCCCCGTGCTCCAGGTCCCATCACCCGCCCCGACACTGGACCTACGTTTGCCATCGTACCATCCGATCCAGTAGGTGGCAGAGCCGATGGCCGAAGTGGAAATTAAGCCATGGGGCAGTCGATATCCGGAAAGGGGTGAGAGATGAGACTATTGCTGGACAGGTTGGAATGCTGTGGCATTCAGCGAGGCACATTGGAGGGACATCTGAATGCAAGCTCGTACAAAGGCTATTCTTAGGTGACGACCGGCCAGCATAGAGGTACAGCCTCGACACCCAAAGCGTCGACTTTTCTGCAGTTTTCAGATTAGACCATACGGACGACTGCCACTAAGACAGTAACCTATTCAGTTACCAAGCCTCCTAAGAACCGAAATGGTTAGCGTAGGCGTTGGCTAGAGCGGATTAATTATTGTTTTCTAAGTAAATGGCGATTACAGCGACAACCCTGAGATAGTGTGAATTGATGACAAATTTGTGACATTCTAGTAAGCCGAATTAGACAACTTAGTCCTCCCATGACCTAGCTACTAGATGGCCTAGTATTTTACAAGCTCTTTAATCAATAACAAGACAAAATATACCTAGGCCTATTCATAGGCTTAGTGTTCTTTCGATGCTCTGGGCCACTAGGCACCCCTTATTGAGCATAGCGTAGGGAATCTATCTATTTGCGAGCCTATCCCTTGGTTAAACAAAACGTCTACATAGGAGGAAGAAAATGATGAACAAAACTCGCGTTACTCGCCCGAGTACTTATTTCGCTATGAGTCCTTGGAAATTTCATCATTGTGACTAGGAACCCGTCTAGATATACATATATATTGGTTTATAATATTACTAGTCACACAGTTGCTGTATGATTAGGCATCAACAAAGTTAATACAATGAACAGTAGAGCAGTGTCTTATGCTCTTCTTGGGTCCTTGTCGATTTTTCCGCTGTATCTCTCCACTGCAGAATTAAACGTTAATACACAAAGGGGGTGGTTAAGGCGCGGCTTTGTCCGTAGTGATGGAATCGAGCTAACAAAGCTAATACCGATAGCGCTGGTAGGAATCGAATTTAACTCTCTTATTAACCCACTCAGCCACAGATAAATTCCCTAGACTGTACAGAGTACCTACGTAGTATCACTTAACGTCATACCTATTAACTTCACTACCTAGTTTTGACAGACCTTTAACTATTGATACTTCTAATTATAACTAGTACTCGTTTTAAATCTCATGGCACTTTCGACTTGTGGCTAGATGTTGAGTTCTCCTGTGTGTGGCTCCGCCACGCACGTATCTATAGCAGGCTAGTCATTTCGGCTCTGCCTCAATGGCCCATCTTCATCTTCTTCCATTAGTCTTACAATGGATATATAAGTGAGTACATATGCTTTTGCTCATGTACGCAAATGATCAAGTAGATACGCAGGTTATAAGTGTCATATCAGTTGTATTGATAGTTAGATAGAAGAGTATCATATGGCAGGGCTGTGGGTCGCCCAGCCAACATATATTCCAACGGTAAATACCTATGATCGCTCGCCCTGCTAAGATCACTTGAAAAACACTCGACCTGCGTCTACCTGGAAAAGTTCTCGTCGGCATTGTTTATATACTGGAAAGTGCCGTTCGGAACGGGGATTAGAGGAGACTTTGTATCCTTCTTGTAACCATCACGATAAGTAGTTATCTAGACATCAATTATCGTGAAAATTGATAACTGAGCGCAAACTAGTTAACATCTGACTAACCTTGTTGTCTACCGTCAGCGGTATACTACCTACATAGACATAGATTTAGGTGTAAATGTATTAGAGTTACATGTATTTTAGCGATGGTTTGAACTTTGAAAGATTGATGCATGTAGTTGAATTGAATGATGCTATTGGTCATGGCCCCTGTCTCTCGTCATCACTTGCATAGGTACATACAGATCTGTACAGATGAATGCCGAGACGGCCATGGTGTCTCAACCTTGATGCCTATTTAGTATTTATCTCTGCAAATGATTTGTGTTTAGGTGTTTGTTCCTAGCCTGATAATATTCTTATCGTATTGTTCGATTCCATAAGAGCAGTACTAGGCATTAGGTAAAACAGGAATGTTAAGCAGGGGATCTAATTACATTCTGTGCATAGATACTTGGTACCTAGCTACGATAAGTATAGATCACCACGACCAGGTATTCAATAGTTCAGGCAGCCATTATTCTCTGTTTTATCATTGGCCAAATGCATTAATCCTTCTCTATTACCCTGTCCACCGAATATGGGGATAAAACACATACATAGTTTAGCATGTAGACGTGGCTGTGCAGAGAAAAAAAGTGATTGGTAGATCTCAACCTGATCCTTCGTATCAGATGCCGATCATCGCATGTCAACTTAAAAATCTATTTTTAGAGAATCATATAAAATGTAATTTGCGATCAAGATTCAAGATCGATTCCCGTTCTCTTGAGCAACTTACCTTGGTTATAGCGAACAGCAGCACACGCATACACAATGTCTTCTTCTCGAAGCAGACAGACCTCTGTCGCATACAGCGAACCGCCAAAACTAGACAGCAATCGAGATATCGAAGATGGTCGGGAATATCAGCAATCACAGCACCCGAAATCATGGCACAAGACCAACTTAGTGCTTCGTAAAACCTCATTTGTCGTTGGTCTTCCTCTCTTGGCCATGTCTGTTAGTGGGTTTGTAGCACCCAAGGGATTCAGTTCATTCCCAATACTAGGAACGGCATTGGTAAGTGAGACGGAAATAATATCCTTAGGCTGACCAGTCCTAACCGTGAATTTTTACAGGCGCTGGCAACGATTATTTACGACGTCACTGATTTTATTTTTATGCGCGCCCGTCGGTCTAATCGGGGTATTGGCCCTGCGACCACTGTTGGATTTGAACTCATTCTTTCAATTGGAGGTTTTGCTCTGACAGCACTCCTATATGAAATGACAATCGTTACCTTACAATGGCGGGGCGCTTTCAGAGGAGATTACATTGAGGTTCCTGTTCCTAACTATGTCATCAATGGCTGGGTTTGGTTTGGCGTATCCATGGCCACAAGTATTCTTGCAACAATCTTATCGTAAGTTCATCAGTTACAAGTCACAAACACGCCCAGCCAACTAACACTTTTATTAGGATAATCCACTTCGTACTGTTTGTCCGTAGCTGCATCGAAGTCGACAGAAACCGGAAGGCCAAACGTGGTCAGGAGAAACAGCAGTTATTACCAAGCTCAGCCCAGACCCAAGAGCCTCCCACGGGTAGCCCTGCTACACGCATGCAGACGACAGTTTCGGACTATACAGACTATACACAGGACACAACTCAAAAATTCATAATGGTACCGTCGCCTCGTTAAGCAATAAGTAGTAACACGATCATAGCTAATGTAATACACTTTTAGGAGACAAATGAGAAGATAACGCTTGGAGAACCGTCTGCGGGAATGAACAAAATGGGCCCCAATGATTACGGCCAAGAGCAAAAGGCTCTTGGAAGACTCGCTTCATAACGATCGACCAATTAATACACAACACCCCGGCGGGTTTCGTGAAAGAGGGGATGGTGAACATGGATTTTCTCGATTACGACGGAATTTAATTGAGGATGTGTAGGGGTGATCTGAGACGAGTACGCCTCATGAGGGTTGTATGCGAGGAACGGTTCCCGGTAAGATACCACGGCTCACGAATTTAGAACTAATAAATAATAAAATATAAAGAACTTCGAAGATCATAATTTTAAACATATAGATACCGGGTCAACTCATTCGTCCAATCTAACCGAAAAAAAAAGGGATAATGGATATCAAAACGCCATGAACCGCCTTCTTACACCACCCGAAAAACTAAAATCAATCCGAAGCACCTGGGTCTCGAAAAGGGGATCACTAACACAATCTATTAGGAAATCCCCATTAACTCGGTAACAAGGTGTCTATACATACTCGTCATAATAGACTTCGACAACGTCCTCATCGACATCGACTCTTCAGGACTAAGGAGAGCGCCTAGGACACTACCATTCCCGGTCCAGCAAAGCTCAACGCCTCATTCCCACACAGGACGAGGCCCCGGGTGTCCCCAACCGACCGTCAGAGCACCACCACGCCGTTGCAGGTGCAGGTTGGCTAGCCCTGGTCCTCCGTAGCCGCAGCCTCACGGCCGCGGCCGCTCCAATAGTCAAGCTGTCCTTCGTACAGGCGCACCTGGCGCCAAAGACAACAGTAGAGGCGTCGATCCCCTGCGAAGAAATCAACCACATGGGCCGGGAGGACGCCGTCGAGGAGCCAGCTCCAAGTTTCGGCGTGCCGAGCTTTTCATCTCGGGAATTATTCGTTCGGCGGAGGACGGGGCGGGATGGGCAGAGCGGCCCGCCATTCCGTAGACGGTGTTACAGTAGGGCTGTAGGGCTGAGACCCACTACTATAACGACCCTGCATACGGTACTTGCTGTACATGGATATAAGGGGCTCCGTCCCTTCCAGTTTCATCTTGCACTTAATAAGCCAGTATGCACCTCGTAACTCTGTTTTATATTGACACCCAGAACGGGCCAACTGCCCCTTAAGTAGATATCCACTTTCAGTGTGCTCCTCGGTGAAGCGAAACAATGTCGAGTTAGTCGAACTGGGTGTCTTGGTATGTGGATTATGTCTTTTCTCGCAGCTGAATACCGGCGAGCGCTCACAAGGGTTGGACTGGATAAGGGGGAGTTCTGGGTCACTCGTTAGATTTTCCATCCATTGGTATTCGACATTCGTGATATTTCTTATGCGCAAATCCGCCCCTTAGTACATAGGCTTTTTACTCAAATGTGTTACTACTGATAGCATGCGATTCGCTTGCGGAGTTGTCACGATGACAACACGGTTAGAGGCTCAATACGCACTAGAAGCCTTACTTCTAAATGGGGGGGATGGCTATGATATCGGCAATGGCGTAACGCAGTTACTCGCCCAACTAGCGTGGATACCTATATGAATAATTCAAAAAGTATTTGCGTGTCGGCATAGTGTCAGACTAGTCCTGCATTACCTGCTTACCTTTGTCCACCTCCTTACCCGAGTCCGCCCTTTTCAAGACGCTTTCGGGGTCAAAACGAAGCGGCTCCGGCACATCCATTCCCAGAAACAGTTTCATAACCACCATGGCGGCGAGCTTAGGCTCCATGCGCGGGCCTCTCCCGACGATCAGCTGCAGGCGGTGATAGTCCAGGTAATCCGGGAGCTGCAGCGTCATATCGCCGGGCTCACCTCTCTCGAGACACCGGCACTGAGTCGCGTACTTCAGGCTAGCGTGGTGGAATACGAACTCCGTGCCATCGGGCCTTACGAAATAGAGACCGTGGCAGCCGGACTCGACGTTGCCGATGATGATGTGTGGCTCCTTGCTCAATACGGACCGCTGGGCAAGATGGCGCGAGGGAGCCTCGTTGAAGTCGAAAACCAGCACTCTGAGCTCATCTTCTAGTTCTTCTGCGAGAAACTTAGATCGAGAAGGGGATGTGTGATTTCGGAACGGTGCCATTTTTTGTTGTAAGGCGTCTTTAATGATGTACTACATTGGTCTAGTTCCAAAGACCGGGAGTGCTGTGACTACACTGTTTATGTTACTATACATATATAGACATTACAGTCTCTTTGAGCTATTGACATATTCTTCAAACAATCCCTTGAGATTGTTTATACGTCATATATAATAAAAGAACAGATAGCCGAAATGTTAACAAAGATGTATATTAAACTGCATTAGAATAAATATTGTATCTCGGATAATATAATTATATAAATAAAATGAGGAAAGTGAGACTTTTCCTACTTAAAAATTATGCTATCTTTGTAGAACCTTTATCTCTAAGCTTGATTACTTAGGGAATAATATCACTGCTCAAAGAGCAGCAAAACAAGTCCTCAAAAATAATATAATGCCATTATAAAGAGCTATTCTAACCTATTTATAGAATCATTAACGAAACAGATAACTTGGTAATGCCTTTATATCCAGCTACACCAATAGGGGCTATGCGAGGCCCTTTGAGCCTCACTCGGATGGCTGGAAGATATGAACACCCGGTATCCGGCACTTTTGCCTTCGAGATGTTCCCATTGTAATCTATCGAATACAATAATTCAAGTATTAGATTTATTCTATTTTATTTTATTTTACTTTTTACTTTTTATTTTTTTATCTTTTAAACGAATTCATCATTTAACGCCATGGCTGTAGTATTACCCCCTATGCAGTGCCCGATGGGCAGCGAACACTACAGGCGCAACCTCATGATCGAGTACGCCTTCAAAACATACAGGTACGTCATCACGGCTGCAGAAGTGGAAGACATCCTACACGAGGGCCTCTGGGAGGACGTCGACATGTACGTCGAGTACATGATGGACGCGAACTTCGGCACACCCGTGCCCCACACGAACAACGTGAAGCTCCCGCGCACGATGCGCATCTACAGCGCCGCGGAGCTCGACGCCATGGCGGCCGGCCTCGTCGTTGACGACGACGATAGGCCGCCCCTCCGCCCCTACGCCGACGACGGAGTGGTGGACGCGTTGCCCGCCGCGCATCCCGGGGGGCCCGGCGCGCGGGACGTGGTTACGATAGATGGGGACGAGGCGTCCTCGGAGCCCGAGAGCGAATACGAGTACGATGAGCCGCTCCCCCTTTACGACCCCGACATGTTGCCGCGGTACAGTACCCTTTCCTACGCCTCCAGACCGCCATCCACCATTGCTCCCTCTATAGACGAGGTCGAGCTTGCTCTGGATGAGCTGGATACTACTACTGCTGCTGCTGCTACTACACCCGCTGACTCTGTTGATCTCCCGTCCGACGCTCCCTCTATGAACGAGGTTGAGATTGAGGATGGACTGGCTGAGACTGAGATAGATGTCGTGGGTGATGATACCACGAAGCCGCGCTCTCTCGGCTCGCGACTCAACCGGAAGATCCTCAAGGTGAAGCAGAAGCTCGCGCGCGGACTCGAGCGCGTGTCGCTCAAGCGGACTCTGAACCGCGCTGTCGAGAATCGGTGGAAGTTGCATCTGAGGTAAGGAGAGGTAAGTGGAGGCCTTTCCTTTTTATTATTTTTTCTTTTTATTGCCAGGTATTTCAGAGCCCTTGCTAGTTAGGCCATTTGTAGTTATCGTGTTCATGTTTATGTAGTTTTGTTTCTGTTTATGTTTTTATGCTTATATCAAATTTACACGTTATTATTAAAGATGGCCGAAAATTTCATGTCACAGATGAAGCTGTGCCTTAAGTGGTGATGCCCAGCGTTTCGATTCTTATGGTTGGCTCGCCCTCTCTTGGGATAACTTGAGGCTGAAAATTGGCCTAAGAAAGTTGCGATTAAAGCATGCCTTTCGGTTTTCCAGATGCTACCCATATTGTCCATTGGGCAACCGCACTGAGTAAGCTCCAAGCAAGACAATGTCTCGGCTTGTTCTGAGTAGTGACGCATTATCGCTCTCTACCCGAGCCTAGAATTCCCCAGGGGTTCTAATCTGTTCAGCTAATATGAACGAGGAAGCAGGGTTTTCTACGAAGTTCCAATAGGTTCAGGTGTAAAAACTGGCCGTATAGAAGTGAACACTGAGTATAGCAAGTTGTATGAAATATCAACCTGGATTCATGTAGCGTCATTAAGCCGGGAGATATTTCAAGAGTTCGAACCTGTAACAGCTTAATGATGGATCACAATCTTGTCCTTTTATGTACTTAAGTGTGTATGTCTCGAATTTGGTACCATAAAGATATGGTCGGGCAATAAGCAAACGGTCTAATACCATATAAAATGGCACAAGAAAGACACTGCCAAAAAAGAAAATCCCAATCAACCTGTTAACTCTCCACTATGCGCATCCGGTCGTCGAATGCGTTTTTTTGTACCCCGAATAAGATAACTCATGGTTCCGCCGAGTCCTTGAGATCCCTTGGGTATCTTTATTACCGTTCTTATCCCTCCTTGATCATGCCACCACCACATAGTACCTGGTAGCATCGCCGAAGAGATCTGAAAATACCTCTTAGTATGCCGATGACGCCGAAAAAAACACCGTTAACCTAAAACGATGTCTTCAGGACGTCCAGTCTGTCGTTCGGGTATCTCACGGTACCGATCCTCAAGCTGCTTCTGTTCGGTCTCCCGATCAGCCACCACGACAAACTCCATCTTTGTCATCTTCATCTTCTCTCCTAGACCTTTCTTCCACTGTAGAAACCGTTTCTTGAGTTCCAATTCGTCTTCAGTCTCCTTGACACGAATCAATGCTTTATCTCCATTGTCAACACCCTTAATGGCGACCCTCATCAAGTAAAGGGTCTCGACATTAGGCCATGATCTGGATATTGTTTGCCAGCATGGCTCGGTAGTAGGAGCCAAATGACGTGACTCGGTCTGAATAGCCAAAAGTCGGACTCTAGTACGATCTGCGTCGCAGTATTGGTGTCTAGCGCAGTGGTACCCCCGACAACCGTTGTGGCAAGGTTCAAAGACTACTATGTCGACATCAGGGTTGATGTCTTGTCGAGGTAGATTGTAAATCTCGTTCCCAGGGCCATGGAGGGCAAACATCTTCCGGTAGTACCGTTGGGCAACCCATACGGAAAGTCGACATGCCATGAACCACGAAGGAAGCTTATTTTGCCTACCAAATGGCACTACAGAGTGCGAAACGGACGATCGATTGCAAATATATGTGATGCGTGGGATGATTGCTGCTTCCCATACTATGGATGACCTCGAATTAGCGACAACCCCTTTTTGAATAATTCCAAAACCGGGACTCGTCTCTGCAGAACTAACGCTAGAGGCAAGATAAATGGAAGCGGTAATTCCAAGACAGGTTAAGATAGGAAAGAAAGCATTATAATACGTACTCATTATCTTGATTTCATCCGGTAGTTTTGAGTACATATGAAATTCCAGAAGCGGTTTCGTCATATCGGTAGATCGACGGGTGAAGCGACCCTGTTGATCCCTTACAGGCAATTCCTTCTTTGCTTTCTTATGTACCCGCTCAACCTCGAGGCTTGTCGACGCCAACATCATAGAAGGCGTAGATTCTCGAGCTGGGGCTGTATGACCCTGGATACGAGCAGACCGGCGAACGGGTACTCGAAGCTGGCCGACTTGCGGATGTCCGGTTAGTGATAATGTTGTGCCAGAGGATTGAGTTTGAACTGCTGTCTCAGGACTTTCTTCCTCAGCATGATCGGGCCCGTACTGGATATCCGGTGCCTCCTCTAGATTCGAATGTGTGGGGATTGAATTCCCCCTTGTTGATAAGCGCTTAAATCTTTCGAAAAGTCTGGAGTTTGCAGGAGGGGTGAAAACGTTGGCGTCCCCAAACATAGTCCTCCACATGGACCGTGTTAAAGGTCTCGAGGAAGATCCAGAGCCAGCAGTAAAGGGCGTTGAGGCCTCGACCTGTTGTGGAGTGCCTGTAAGAGGTGCATCCCTCATCAGAACACCCCGTGGGGTGTTATGCAAGGAATCTATCATGCGAGAGTCGCTTTGCTGCTCATCATCGTCATCAAAAGAATAGGTATTGTTAGCCACAGCCTTATCTTTTTCCTTGGCCATCTTAGGCTAGACGTAAGACGCAACCTTGAGAGTTGCTCCTCCCAGTAGTTGCGTTGTAGGTAGAGATTTGTATCCCTAAGATGATATGCAAACGGGCTTATCGGCGTCTATCGGCGTCTCTGCCTAGGGGTCTAAGGTTAGAACCAGTTTGGCCTGTGCGCCTTGGGTGATTGACAGATATGAGCAGGTTTTCTATTCGGGAGTGTCGAACGTTTCGGGAAGAGGGAAGGAGGGAGAGAGTGTGGTAAATCTCAGTTGAGCGTGAAATGAATGGTGAAGCGGAAGAGGGAATTCTTGAATTGCTGATAGGTAGTGCTGTAGCCTTGCCTGCAGCTTAGGATGATAAGTTCAGCTGGAAGGATGTCGGCTTCTTTGTCCACACGGCGAGGATAACGGAGACGGCGACGTGATCATGGAAAGCGTCACAAACAGTCCGCCCTGACCAACGTTGTCCTAGCGCAGGCGATTGCTCAGACGTGTCGGTGTCTGGGAATAGGTATCCAGTTGAAGCGGGAAAACTGGGATTAATTAGGTAAGATATAGTGTAGGTGTGTGTGAGTGTGTAGTGTAGTGAACGGTGCAGTGAACGGTGCAGTATGCGGTGCAGTGTGTGGTGCCGAGTGCGTTCACTCTATTGAAGTGAAGCGACGCAACCGCAGTCGAGGCCAGCTTAAATTAGTTGGCGGCACAAACGACGCAGTACGTGGGCCAAGATGGCTGCGATGATACGAGATAGAAATATCTAGACGTAGTACGATGCAAATCAGTAAACGTACTTCTTTCCCTCAACGAACCATCCGCATCGAGTCGTGATGCGAGATGGATGTTTTGATCAAGAAGGGTTGGGTGTGCGGGGCAGATATGCTGGAGGTCTGATGAGGAGGTAGGTGGTGGTAGGTATGTATGTACCTTGTGCGTAGGAGGTGAGGTCCCTAGATTACTTAAGGTTAGGTGTGTTCGCTGTGGGGATTTGTTCTAGGGCTTATATGTATTGCATTTGCCCGTTTGAAAGCCGCAACTGCTGACCTGGCAGTTGGGTCCGCGTTGGGGGCAGCTGGAATCCTCGAAGTTGCAACTGTATTTTGGTCTTGTAATGGCGTTATATACTTGCCTAAGCACACGGCCAAGCACATACTTATATGTAGGCTATTCAGCTAGCTTCTCTTTCGATGCTTACCTACGTTAGCCTCGGCTCCTGCTCAGGCCAACTTTCTACTACTTGTTTGCTTACTTCTGCTTCACTAGTCCTTCTTGAAGATGGCATTAAACTTCTATTTCGAGATTACAAGCTGGTGCGGCCAAAGCCTCCACGGAGTTTATTTAAGTTTGTCAAAAAACACTATTACCAAGCAACATTAGCTTATGAAGTACGTGTTAGCTTACCAACTACTAGCTACCATGCCCAAGTCAATCTTTAAGTAAGAGTCCAATATAAATATAGATCGAGTGCCAGCATCGGCCTTTGGTGCATCTAGGTATATTATTGATGCCGTCGTGTTAAGCGATGATGCCATGTATCAACTACTAAGGTAATGGAGGGGTAGTGTGGCATGACCACAAACGAAAATGCAGCCCTAACCTACCGAACCGCGAAGTATGTGGTCGAACTCAACAACCTTGATAAACCTAAGTTCAAAGAACATATCCTGAAACGCCCACATTAAGTACTTACCTATACACATGTAATCCTGTACCGGGAGCTCAGGTCCTCCAGGTCCTCCAGGCCCTCAGGTACCTCTCATCAGTTGCAAATGACAGTGACGCAATTTAAAGTTAGACGGTGTTCCATACAGCCCCATTAAAGAGAATTTAGCGTATTCAGCACGGACGGGATCACGGCCGGCGGGTCGGGAGATCCTTTCCATCGGGACCGCGCGGACAGGGAGGCACCTAGAACTTCCCGAAGAAGCCGATTAGGCTTTACCCACTAGACTAACTAACTCATGGAGTCCAAGGTATTAGTCCAAAAGAAGACATTTACGGCCATTGAAAACGTGCGACCGTTGTCGAGATTTTCTAGGCTCAGAGGCTATGGCGTTTAGGCCTTTCATTCGACCTTAGCGATACTAACAACTTCAACCCCCGATACTGAAAAACAGCCTTCACAATAGACTCATCTATGCTAAAACACTGACTTCTATGTGAGTCTTGCTATTTTTGAAAGTTATGTAAAAGCTTCTAAAATCTTACCAGATGACTATAAGCTGCTTTTAATTTTCGTCATAAGTTTATTTGGCTTGATGTAGTTTCTAGTCAGCAACAATTTCATTCCTTTATGTATTTTGCAGAGAGAGAGAGAGAGAGAGAGAGAGAGAGAGAGAGAGAGAGAGAGAGAGAGAGAGAGAGAGAGAGAGAGAGAGAGAGAGAGTGTGTGTGTGTGTGTGTGTGTGGGTTTGTTTGTGTGTGTGTCGAAATCAATCGGCTGACTCTCCATGAAAACGCGTCTTGAGTACGAAATATAATTGAAAACGTAGCATCTATGGAAGCAACCTTTGTATTGCTGCTGGGCACCAGGCCATATTCTGAAAAGCCTAACGCCGATATCCCCCTACTCAGTTGGTAATACGGTTTTATTGTTTCCTATTACACGAAGTAATACGCAACTCTGCCATAGCTTATCATTCAACATATTTCAACTACGTCCAGACCCAGGTTACCGTTAGTCGTTCGTCGGCTGCTCCGGCCGTTAGCTCTCCTTGGATACCAAATCGACATCCTCGTCTCTAGAATCAACTCGTTGGCTCTTTTGATGACGACGATGCGCATCTCCATGATTCCTCATTCGATGACGCTTCTCTTTGTCACCATGTCTCCTGTCATCTCGTTTGCGGCTGGGTATGCTATTTCTGCCTACTGCACTTCGCTCTCTCGTGTGTGTTGCTTCATAACTAGAACCTAAATCGATAGTGATCCGTATCGGCACTCTTCCAGGCCGCCTGTCATCAGTATCGTTTGTTACAATGTTTATATCGCCATTCTCGTACTCTTCAACGGCTAGTCGTTGATGGGTGTGGGTATAGCCGTTTGGATATTGAATTTGACCAGGGTCGTCACCAGCAACTGCATATGGGGTGGTAATGCTTATTGGCTCGTAGGTCCTTGGCCCCTGAAAATCTGTTGAGGGATACCGAGGGTATGAGGCTGCTGCAACCGCGCTTGCCCCTGAGATCGCATATTCCCAACTGCCTGTGGTTGATCAGTAACTGGCTTATTTAATTCTTTCAACACACACAATATCAGAAACGCTGAACTCATATTCCCTAACATAATTATAACTGAAACGAGGAGGAAGAGAGAAGGGGGGGGGCGAGGAGGGGGGTGAGCAGATAACAATTAGATAATAGTACCATCTACTCGTGGCCGTGCTTGGTAATTGAACCCTCCCTCCGGGTCCGGTACTGGATTCGACCATGCGAAATCTGTCATACAATGGCTTTCATTGACGACGCCGGTAATTTCTTCTTCAGTTTGTGGAAATTCAGTCTCCTCGTCGTGGTGCTGGGGCTTGCGGCGACGTCTACGAGAGCTTTGTGACGAGTGGTGGGCGTGTTCTTGGGCCATCTCGATTTTGAAATGTGATGTCTATGGGCAAGCAAATTTATACAAATCAGATCAAGCACAAAAAAATGCACATCAGGCTTAGTCCGCAGAAAAATGACGGTAAGGATGTGTTATAATACTGTCTCAAGGAACCGTCCTGTCCGCCTCACCTCCATCTTGTTGCACTAGCGCCAGACAGCCCCCTGGGCTATACTGGGAAATCCAACTGTTTCAAATTCTGGGGCCCTTTTGATTTGTCGTCACTAATATCTTTAAGATTAAGATTCGATAATTTTGTTCTCGTGACCAGGGGTTGCAGTGGAATTCTTAAGTGTGGAATTTCCAAAGGTAAGTCGCCAAGGTCCGCGAAAAGACAACAATACCTCGCATATCTATAGTACGAGGTTGATAAGTACATATATAAAGACCCAAAACGTGATAATAAAAATTACCGCAAGATTTAGACTTGCCGCGCGTTCAAAGTCATTTCCTCTACAAGTCGAATTCGAGACTATAAGCAGGGGGCCAAAGGTAAAGTCTTCTGTACCAGTATAAGGCTGCACAACATATGCTGAATCGATGGCTATCAAATGCAGTACGCAGTAGCCAATGCTGTGGCTGGATTATATGCATGGATGCGTGCAATTACACATCCAGTCACGGTTAGACATAGGGAAAACGTGAGGCTGCCAATCTGTTGCTCCCTATTTCTCCCGACAAGATCCAGCCACCCAGTTTGGCGTAGGAGCTATCGGTAAGCGGGATTTACAAGGCTTAGCACATTTAGAATGTCACATGTGATCCGAATTCGAGGCGAAACACGTTATTACGATGCTAATACATTACGACCAACCATCTATGGTGTTTCAGAATAATAAAATTTGAAGGCTTGGTGTTTATTGTATAATATGGTAGGCCATCCGGAGCCCCCCTTACAACGCACCCTTTATTGGAATATCTGGTGGCTGGTATGCAAAATATAGGTGGCTAGAGGACGACCTATACCAGTGGCTATATAGGAGGATATCCCCTCTTACCTGTAATACCTTTTTTATTATTACTATTATTAATATAACTGATATATATATTTATAACCTGCGTATTTATTTTAATAGGTTATAAGCCCGGAGCTTATTATTATTATTATTATTATTATTATAATTACCTATTTATTATTTATTTATTTATATTTTATTATTAAAAGACGCAGTTTTAAGCGTTACGCCTTTTGTATATATAATACGGATAAGTAAAACGGACTTAATAAAAACGGAATCGAAAATTTTATATAAGATAATATAGTTTATATAATATAGCTAAAATAATATAAAATAAGTAATATAGTTAATATAAAATAAAAAATTAAATTTTAGGCCTTTTAGTTTAGTATTAAATTATATTAAAATATACTATGATTATATAGCGTATCTATTACTTATATTAAACCCCGAATAGCCCTAAAATTTATATTATCGAAATTTATAAAATAATAACTATCGTTTTTAAGGATTATTTAAGTATTAAAACTTTTCGGAATTACCGAAATTAATAAATCCCTAATTATTAAAGCGTATTTATTTAAATAACGGTTTTTATTAATATTTAAATAATAAATAATAATAAAATCGATATTAAATATAAATATTTTACTATAAAGTAAATTTTTAATATAATTAAAATATTTTAGATTTTTTAACAAAAGAAATTTCTTATATTTAACGTATAAATTTTTATAACTATTTCTAAAAGATTTTATAGAAAAATTTAAAGATTTAGACTATTTACTATTTTTCTTATTATTAAATTCTTTATTATTTAATTTAAGCGAAATATTATATATTTTTTTACCTTTAAATCTTGATATTGCTAATCTTTTCGGATTAAAACCTTTTTTTTTTAAATAGTTACCCGAATTATTTATATTAGGCTAATAAAAGCCTAAAAAATACTTTAAAATAATTATTAAAGTACTTATTAAAGCTATTAAATTAATAACTAAATTACTTTATAATAAATTATTTTATAATAAATTATTTTATAAACCTATTATAAAAGCTTAAATATTTAAAAACTTTATTTTTATACGTTTTATTTAACTATTAATTTTTTAATGATTTTATTATAAACGAAAAAACCGGAAAATTTAATATTAATATTTTCGATAGCTTAATTAAATTAAAGGATTCGAAATAATAATTTACGTTTAAAAGGAAGGTTAGCGATTATTTAAAAATAAACGGTTATAAAAGGTTTTTTTTAGGAAGTCGAAATAAAAACTAACCGATTTTTAAAGATTATTTTAATAAAGCCGAATTATAAAAAAAAATTAAGGCCTAAAAAAATAAATAAAATAAAGCTTATAGGTATATTAAATATAAATTCAATAAAAATCTATAAGTTCGAATTAAATATTTAAAAACCGTTAAAAGGATTTAAGAAATATTAGTAAAGGAATATAGGCTAAAAGGGAATGCTATATTTTAGGATTTAATATTTAAATAAAATATTATCTTTTTAATTATTAAAAGTATTATATCGAAATTAAGGTTTCGATTTCGATTTTTAAAGCTTAATTTTAAAGAGTTTAATAAAATTTATACCGTTAATAAACCATATTTTATTTATAAATTTTTCTTTATATTTAGCCCTAAATATAATACTTTTTTTATTATTTTCTTTTAAATTTATAGTATTATTTCCGAACGTAATAATAAAAATAGAATTATTAAAAAGGCGGTTATTTTTAAAATAGTATTTAACCTTATTTTATAAAAGAAATAAAACTAAAAATTTAGGGTTATTAAAATTAAATAGGCCTTTTTATATTTTAAAAATAAAAACGATTTTAATAGCTAAAAAAACGGTAATACCGATAGTAAATATAAAACCGGCTTTAGTTATATTTATTATAAAAGTTAAGGATATAAGGTTATTAATTATCCGTTAGAAAAGTGCTTTTAGGAATATTTTAAATTAGCTTTAATTAATTAGTAAAATAACAATAAAACTTTATTAAAGAAATAAAAAACGGATTAGGAATTAATATAGATAAAATTTATATTTATAAAATATAACGATATTATATCGGTTAAAATTATAATTTTTTTAGTTTTTAGGAATAATAATATCGAAAAGCCGGATAAATTTTTATCTATTAATATATTTTCTAGGTTTTTTAGTATATTATTATCGGGTAATATACTTATAATTATATATTTAATAATAAATAATATTAAAATTATAATATTTAATATATAATTGGTTATTTTTATTATTTAATTAACGTTTAAATATATGCCTAAAAACTTATTTATTAATTAAAAATTAATAAAAATAAAGCTAATAGCTATATTTAAATAAAAGGTAATAAAACTTATTAAAAAGCTAAAAAAGGTTATTATTTTTAATAGTAGATATAGTTAGTATTATTTTTATAATAAAGGGTTTTTCGAATCTATATAGCTATATTTTAATTTTAAAATTACTAAAATAAAAGGAAAATTACTAATTTTTTAATATTAAAATATTATTATTTTTATTATATTAATTAAAGGTAAATTTAAAAGAGTTAAAATAAATAATGCCCTATACGTATTAAATATAGGATATAATTTCGTTTTTATTTTATAGCTTATTAAAAAGAGAACTAAATTCCTTTTTTAATATAACGTAACCTTTAAAGTAATAGGGGAAAGGATTTTTTTAATAGCTATAAAAACTAATAGCCTATATATAATAAATTAGTTCGATAATTTTATTAATATATACGGCTTAATAATAGCTTTATATTTTTATATTTCTATTACCCTTAATTTAAAAATTTAATATAAGCGATTTAGGTATTTTAGTTAAAAAAATTTCGAGAAATTTATAAATATAATAATTAGGATAAAATTATTAAATTAAAATTAATATTTTTATAATATTTATTATAAAAAACGGCTTAAAGAAAAGCGGTATATTAATAAAATTAAAAAAGGGATTTATAATTTAAAGTTATTTTACCTAAACGAGGCCGGTATATTTAATAATATTATAGGGTACGGAGGTTATTTTAATTAGCTGGTTATTATTTATAACTATTTAAATATAACTTAAATAAAGTTTTTAAAAATATTAAATAATTGGTTTATTATATTTAAAAATTTTTTTCTAAAATACGAACGCTTTAAAATTAGATATTATATAGTTATTATTAATAAACTAGATTTATATTTTAGCTTCGAATTTATTAAATTTTGCTGGTAAAAGGATATTATTATTTGCTATATTATTATTAATTAATATTAATAAAATGGATTTATCGAATAAATTATCGGCCTTTTTAAAAAAAAGTTTAAAGCTTTTATAAGTAAAGCTAGAATAAATAGAGTTTTAAATTTTTATTAGCTTATTATTTTATAGACCGCTATTTATATTAAAAACCGGTTTTTTATTAGAAATAAAAAAATAATCCCCTATAAAGCTTAATACGGTATAAAACCGGATATTTAATATTAGGTAATAATAAGAACTAACGGCTATTATAAGTTCGATAATAAGGCAAATATATTAGAATTTATTATTATAAAATGTAAATTTTTAGGTTATAAAGGCGATAATAAATATAACTATATTATTTTTAAATTTAATAATAGAAAAATAGTTAACATTAATAACGTTATTTTTTTAAAAAAATACCTTTATTATATTACTTTAGATTTTAAAAAGTTAATTATAAGGTTTATAAAATACCTAAAACTATAGTTATTATTTAATAAATAACTAGCTACTTTTAAATAGTAATTTGCCGGCGTTTTATTTTATAAACCTATTTTAAAGGTATTCTATAGAGGGAAAATTTATAAAAAACGGCGATTAGGCTTCGAATTACCGCTAATATAAAATAAATTAAATAAAAATAATAGGCCTATTTATTAATAAATAAATAGCTAATTATTAGAGGACGATTTTTTTAAAAATATAAATAAAAGTAGTTAAAATAAATTAATTTTCCTAAATATATTTAAAAGAAACTTTAATTAGGGATATTAATAATCCCTTAAATAATTATTATTTATATTTAAAGAACTAATTATTAAATTGGGATTTTTATATAAAGGAAGTTTACTATTTAAAGTTCTTTTAGAATACTATTTATGTTTAAAATAAAATACTAAATTATATAATAATTATTAATTAAAATTAAGCCTATAATTTAGGCTAATTATTATTTTATTAAACTTTATATTTATAATAATTAAAATCGAATTTAAATTTTATAAATAAATTAAAAGGGATCCCTAATAGCGGTAATAATATAAAGCTATAAGTATTAAATATTAATTTTTAATTAATAATTAGACATAAACGCTATATAAACTATTAATTGGCCGAAAATCATTAAATAATAAATGGGTTTATAAAATTAAAAAAGGGCTTAATAGTAAAATTATTTATTATAAAGCTAAATAGATAATATAAAGCTTTAAATAAATTAAGGGTTTAAATTATATTAATATTTTTATTTTAATGGTTAAATTTATAAATTATAAAACTATATTTATTATTATTACCGCTTTTAATTTTAAAGTTAAATAAATAAATATTATTATTATTTTTTTTATAGCCGGGTTTTTAAAAAGATTTACGTTAAATAATCTATTAAATTTAATAATAGTATTAATAAAATTTATAAATTAAATAAAGCTTTATACGGTTTAAAATAAATATTTAAGGTTTAGTATAAAACTTTAATGGATTTTTTTAAAACTTTAAGGTTTAAATTATTATAAATAGATATAGGTATTTTTATTAAAGGATTTATTTTTATAGCTATTTATATTAATAATTTATTATTAATTAGTCCTAATAAAAAAAAAATTATTAAAATTAAAATAATATTAGTTAAGAAATTTAAAATAATTAATTTAGGTTTTTATTTTTATTATTTAGGGATATTTATTATCCGAAATCGATTTAATAAAATACTTTATTTTAATTAAAAAGCTTATTTTAAAAAAATTATTAGGGAATTTAAATAGTAAAAAGCCTTTTTTTTTAATACCCCTATAATTATTATTAAAATAGAAAAACTATTAAAAAATTTTTAAATATAAAAAGCTAATATTAAATAATATATTAAAGCTATAGGATATTTAATATATATTATAATAAATATTAAATTAAATATAGCTTATTTTATATTATATTTTAGCTAATATATAAAAAATGATGCGTATTACTTAGGGTAGTACGCACAGACCACGTATGCATGCCTACTGTAGCAATATACAGCTAGGCAGCCACTATATATTTAGTATTTAATTAGTTAGATTAGGAAAGAGTTCCTTTTTTCTTTCTTTAATTAAGTATAGTTACACACACACCCACATGCATATGCATTAAAAAACCTAATTACCGGTTATTTTAACGCTATTAAAAAAGTATTATAATATTTATATAATATTATCGACTATAAATTAATTTATAAAAATAAATTAGATAATTTTATAGGGTAAATTAATGCCGATTAAACTAGCTATAGCTAGATTTAATAATTAATTTTAAAGTATATTTTTAATATTGATAATAGTATTATTAATTGGAATTTAAAAAAGCAGTTAACGGTTTTTATATTTATTTATAAAGCTAAATTAAAAAAATAAATTAAGGCTATTAATAAAGCTATTTAGCTTAAAAATCTGTTAATTAAAATAAATATAGCGATAAAAAAAGATTTAATTGCTACCATTATTTTCGGTAATAATTAAAAGGTTATTATAATAGTTAAAAACCTAATATACTATTTTAAAATTAAATATATTACTATATATAAAGCTTTTATTAAAAAGGCTATAAAAAATAGTAATATTAACTTTCTTTAAACCCCTATAAAGAAATAAATAGTTAATAAATTAATTAAACCGTTACTTAAAAATACTTTTATTCGCTTTTAAGACATTTTAAGTTTTTAATTTTAAAACAAATAAAAAAAATATAAGTTACGTTTTAATAATAAAAGCCCTTTTAAGGTTTTCTTTTTATTAAAATTAAAAAATCTTATTATAAAAAATTATAAAACTAAATTAAACTTTATAAGGTAATTTACTATAGGTTAATTTTAATAGCTAATTTTTATTATAATTTTAATAATTTAAAAATACTATATAATATAAATTTTAAAAAGAATTATTTTATTTTTATATTTATATATTTTTATAGTTAATAAAATTAATTAATTAGGTATTTATTTTTACTATAAATTTATAAAAATTAACTCCATTTAAAATAATATAATTTAATTTATTACTTCTATATCTATCGAACCCTTTATAACCTATCGGCAATAATTTATAAGGGATTTTTCTAATATATTCGATAACTTTTTAAAAATAATATTATTATAAATATATAAAATTAATCGATAGTAAAGTTATTCCTATAAAGTACTTTATAAATACCTTATAGGTATTTTATAAATCTTTTATAAATCTCTTATAGCCTTATAGGGTTACTTTATTAAATTTATAGTATAAAATTTAGCTTTAATAGGATAATTTTATATTAATTTTCTCCTATACGATTTCTTATTAAATTTTTTTTTACTATTATATAATATAAATTTAATACTATTTATAATATTCGATAAATTACCGTTAAATTTAAAGATTTAAAAATTAAAAATATTAGCCTTTTTATAATAATTTTAAAAATTAATAATTAATAATAATAGTCTATATATATACTTTAAAATAATTTCTTTTTATAACGAATAAAACCGAATAAATTAAATAGGTTTTATACCTAATTTAAAAAATCGAAACTTTTATAACTATTTTATTAAGCCTAGCTATAAATATAGAAAAAATACCTGGATAAAGCTATTTAATATACCTAATAATAGGCTAATTAATAACGAATAAAAAAATAAAAAATAGTACATTTTTATAATAGCTATTATTATAAAATTAGTTAATATTAAACGAAATAAATAAATACTTATTTAGAATTATAATCCCGTTAAAGGTATTATTAAAATATACCGCTAAAAGAGTATATTATAGGGTAAATAATATTTTTTATCGAATATTTATATAATAAACGATATATATTTAAAATAGAAATCTGATATAATATCGATATTTTATCTAATAAAAAAGATAAATGTTTACTATTTTTTTTAAAAAAAATATAAAAATAGGTAAATCTAAAGGACCTAAAATACTAAAAATAAAACGACTTAAAATTTTAAAACTATATTAAACTTAAACTATAATTAATTAATAGAAAAATAAAATAAAGTTATAGGAAATTATTATAAAATATATAAAATATCGAAACTATAGGAATAGTTCGAGTAAGAATATTGGAATATTTAATAGCTAATATACAAAATACAGATAGCTGGAAAATAACCTATACCAGTAGCTATATAAAAAGATATCCCTTCCTACCTATAATACCTCTTCTACTATTACTATCATTAATATAACTGATATATATACTCATAACCTATATATCTATTTCAATACCCTTTAAGGTTTAAGGAATTCGCCGATAAAATTTCTCGAGAACATTATCATGCAAAATTTAAAGCCAGCCAAATCAACGATATACTAACTAAATTTGTTGTTCATAATTCTATCGTTATGCTTTCAACCCCTTATGAACTTATGTTCGAGCGAGAAAATTGTATGTCTCGGTCGATACTAGTATTTGGCCATGTATAACGATACATACTAGGAGACCTATTCTAGCAAGAGAGGTTCTACTGCTCCGCTCAGTACCAGCGTTGAGCCTGGCGTCAATTACAACGACAAAGCTGACAGCACTCCCTCCGAGTTTCCTCCACCCAGGAACAAACAATCGTTAGGCTAACCAAGCTAACAAGACAAGGCCCATGGAACAAGGCCTTTGTTTATTGTTAGATAAACCTCTTCAAAATGCCCTTGATCTCAAAGCAAAGAGACATATTTAAACTAGAGGAGCCTTTACTCGCATCAGTCCCTATCAAGCAAACAATTATTTCCGGTGTCTAAAAAGAAATTCTCAATCGTAAATTACCACCGAGTCAACGCCATGGCTCAGGAACAGATATATGAGCTTGAAGCAACCGCCATTTTCTTCGGATGTGGTCATCGATTTGTCCAGTTCACCGACGATACCCCGGCCTTAAACAAAGAGCTTCAGGACCATCTATTCTGTCCCATCTGCCATTCTCAAAAATGTCTTTCCTGTGGAGCCAACTTCGCTGGGTGGGTGAACTCATGCGAGAAATGCCGGCGTTTTGTGATTTTCGAGGCCGAAGCTGATGTTGCAATTGCTAAGGACATGAAGAAGATGAGCTTCAAACACGGCATCATCATGGTCCCGAGCGTTGACGACGACGAAACGAGAATCAAGAAATGGGTATCGTGTTTGTCAAGTGCGCTTGGTTTCGCCGTCATCGAAGCGGAAGTGGGCGATGGTGGATCTATTGTCGCTGCCGACGACATGCAGTTGCAGTTGTCTCATATAACGCAACTCGATGACCGAGGGCTTATAGAGAGTGGCGATCTGTTGAAGCCACTTAAGATGGATATGAAGATTGTCGATTTTGGAATCACATATTGAAGCGAAAGAAGTATGATCTCGTTCAAGGTATGTAATTCTCATACATAGCCCTGTAACCCCATAGCCTAGTTCTCTTGATTAGTAAACGCCTTGACACCTTTAGTGCCACATCTCAATATCATTTATTCTATGCCAGCTCTGCTTCATCCATGTTTCTCACGAACATACTGTACCACTGAACCCCTCTAATGTGCGCGAGAATACTAAGCTTCTCATCGATGTCATGAATTCCACCGAAGCCCTCTTGTTCAGGATCCCAACCAGGGCCATAGCGAAATATGTGCTTCGTTAGACCCCAATAATATCTTGTATCTGTGTTTCCCGTCATAATACCAGGAGCTACGAAGAGTGTTTCACCATATAAACCTCGCGTGGTTCCTGATAGTATAGAATAAGGAGTTACCGTATCCACGGAAGTTGGAGTTACCGGCGCAGGTTCAAGCACGTGCGACCCGGAGCTGAGTGTGATAGAGCGTGGAATCTCCGGCTTATCATTGAAGGCGTGTACCGTCAAGTTGTGTTTCTCTGCAATAGTCTCAGCCAGTCGGGTTAACTTTGTCTGGACATCTGATGGATGATCTCCAACATTAACGCGGTGGTTGACGAGCACCCTTGTCCGTTCAGGGAGCGCATTATTCTTGATGCCTCCGCTAATGACGTCGGGGGCTATCGAAGTGGTGAAGAGGTATTTGATATCGTCTCCGGCTTTAGCGGCTTCTTGTGCAAGTTTGTCCTTATTAGCACAAGTATTCCCTTTGTGCGATGGGAGTAGCTTCTTCAGCTTGGATGGAAAGTCTGAACTGTGTGTAGCACCACATTGTAGAAGACCAAGATATGGATTCTCAAAGTGCAAATGAGGCTCGTAAGGGTTTGCCTCAATCGCAGTAATGAGCTCCGACATAACCCCAATACCATTATGGGCAGGAGGAATCGACGAATGTCCACCCGGCATTCGGACAATAATTTTCACATCAATATATCCCTTCTCCGCAACCCCGGGTAGAGCAAATGTAGAGCCCCAAACGGTCGAGGTACCTGCTCCTTCGTCTACGATAACGGCGGCGCCATCGGTTCCATAGCGGTCAAACAAGACACTAGCCAAATGGCCCGCACCTTGACCACCAGCAATTTCTTCGTCGAATCCAAAAGACAGGACCAATGTCCTCTTAGGCTCAAAGCCTGCATCTATGAGTAACTCTACAGCTTCCATGATGCCGATTAGATTGTTCTTGCAATCCTCAGCGCCCCGACCCCAGATATAGTATCCGTCATAAAACCCACTGAAGGGTGCGCTACTAAGTATTAGTCACCCGTTTGAAGACCTGTATTCATCTTTATTTTCGTATATTTCATGATTTACTTTCCTGAGCGACGCCTGGGTAGCATGGAATTAAAAGCTGAGTAAAGAATTGTGTAACTTACTGCGGGGAAGGATTAGTTAACATTAATAGTCCAAAAAGCACCAGGTTGGGGTCCCAACACTGGAGGTTTTCGTACGTACCTGCGACCACTGTCCAATTGTCTCATCGGCTACGGGGACAACATCTTGGTGAGCCATCAAGACCGTGGGCTTTAAATTCCCGTCTGTCCCCTTCCAGGTATATAGTAGGCCATGGGTATTCACCTTCTCCAATGTCAAGGTGCTATGAATGAGGGGGAAAGTCCTCTCTAGGTATGCCGCCACTTCAACATCCAGAGTCAGTAATTGCTACTCTTGGGTGGTTTTGGAGCCTCTAAAGCATGTCTCGGGAGCAATGTGTTCGCACAAATTCCCAATTTGGCAATATGTACTCCTGAGATGGTAACGGAAAGGGTAATAAAGAACTCTGGAATTTACTCACTATCGAACATGACGTCCCACCGATTATCTTCCCCAATGGGCCCTAAGTCATCGTAGGACTGAGAAGGAACTTGAATCGCCCCAGCCATACGAGCAATAGTCTCATTGCGGAATTTCGGCGACGAAATATAGTCGTCCATCTTTGAAAGTGCGGCAGTCTTTTGAGTTGGCACTAGAGGCTCAACCTGAGGGCATTGTGAGAGAACTGTAGAACCTGTGTCATATGTGATACCGTGGACAAAGAGAACATAGAACGAGAGATGTGCGATAACACCTAGGGCGGCTAGCTGAGCGAACAAGGCCCAGGGTAATCTGGAGTGTGTATTAGTCGAGGTGGTGATTACTGAGGGAGGCAGAAGCCCCCTTTTCTCAAATGTCATCATCATAGAATCTTGTGTTGTTAGTGTGGGATCTAGTGTAGTGGAAAAAGATCAGTAGAAAAAATTCCAACAATGATTAGGGAAACATTGCTTAACATGACGAAATATCGATATCTTATCGCCCAGGGGTATGAACCGGACCGCGCCGAGCGGGGAACCCATAAAATGCAGTATTAATACGGCGGATCCGGAGAAAAGAATGGATCCTTGCGAGGTACCACGCTAAGCTCTTCTTTGTAGTACTACCTATTTAGACAGGTCTGCTTAAAGGTATTAGAACCTTACGTATTGAATGCTGAGAGAGGTAATAATATAGCCAAATGCTTCAAACCCGAAAGAAAACTAACAAGACAGAACAGGGAAGAGCGGAGAGAGAAAAATAATATAATAACAGAAACAGTTTCTGTATTGCGCGGTCAGCATTTAGAGAACTAGTTTCTGTATCAATTTCAATGGAAAGCATATAAAGCTATAATATTCATGAACTACTCAAGGTGTACATCTATAATCATTTTCGGAGATTTTTATACCTATTTTTCATGCGGAATGCCCATGCCTGGCTTGACTTTTTAACGTGTTAATAATGTGGTAAATTAATCAGAAAACTGTCGTAGTCAGAAATATTCTGGGGAAAGGATGAGTTTGTAAACTCCTGGCTCGGAATAGGAATATACAGTTAAGTAAAAACACGGCACAATATCATCATCGCCACGTATGTGTACCTACCTATTCGATCCCCAACCCCGCACATGGAGCGTAGCTATATACATATGATAACCCCCCGTATCCGATATCCTGCCAATTCTGGGGTATCAAGCATTGTATCAATTTCTAAATCATTTATTGTAGTTTATAAATGAGGTACTTTCCATTCAACAGGGATATCGGTAAGTATTCCTCGGACTATAGGGCGATATTGGGGTAAGAGGCGGTCACTCTGGCGTGCTTCGCAATGTCCGATATCAAATTATTCCATCTCGGCAACTTTCGCCTGAAACTGGGTGGGTTGATACCGAACGCCCACATAGCATACAAGACATATGGGGACGCATCAAATCCAGCCATCATCTATCCTACCTGGTACAGCGGTCTCATCTCCGACAACGAATGGCTAGTTGGTGATGACATGGCCTTGAGCCCTAAGAAGTATTTCATCGTTATCCCCGCGCTCTTCGGCAATGGAGAATCAAAGAGTCCCTCCAATAGTCCAGATCTCCGACCCTTCCCTAAGATCACGTTTTACGATAATGTCGCTGCACAATACCGACTGGTGACAGAAGAGCTTCACATCGACCATGCCAAGTGTGTGCTCGGCTGGAGCATGGGTGAGTTCGTAGACTATTTCACATCAACTTGAAACTAATAAGGAGAAATAGGGGCTGGTCAGACCTACCAATGGATCACTCAGTATCCAAATTTCACAGAACTGGCAGTTCCGTTTTGTGGCAGCGCAAGGACAAGCTTGCACAATCAAGTGTTCCTAGAGGGCGTAAAATGCGCTCTATTGGCAGCCAAGGGTGCTAGCTCTGGGGGTATTTGCAGCGAGGAAGCGACAGGTGCTTCCCAGTATCGCAGCTGGACATCCAAAGAAAGCGAATGCGGCCTCAAAGCTCTGGGTCGTGTATATGCCGGCTGGGGCTTCAGTCAAGCGTTCTACCGTGAGAAGCTATATCAGACGTACTTAGGACACAAGGATCTCGAGGAGTTCATGGTCAAGTTCTGGGAGGGTTGGGCTACGTCGAAGGGTGAGTTTCCTTCCTTTGATATTGTATGACTCTAGATCTTAGGAGAAAGAGATATTGACTTCGTTGTTTGGTAGACGCGGAGAACATGCTTGTCATGTTACACACATGGCAGTCCGGTGATTGTTCAGATCAAGAGCCATATTACAAGGGCAAGTATTTGTTTACTCTAATCAAGACCATGAAGATAACTCGAACCTAACGAGACACAGACTTAGAGCTCGCCTTGCGAAGCATAAAGGCCAAAACCTTGGTGTTGCCTTGCAAGACCGATCTATACTTCCCACCGGAGGACTCTAAATACGAAGTTGAGCACATGTCACCAGGGGTTGGTGAATTCTTCGAGTTCCCCTCAATTTGGGGTCATTGGTATTAACCTCTGTCGTAGGGTACTCTGATCTTGTACTAATTCCTCAATAGGGCTGGAGGGCCGGGTCAAAGCAAGGAAGATGTGAAGTGGCTGGACGATAAACTAAGAAACCTTCTCAGTAACTGAAGTCGATGGTATATGAATATATCACCTTACTAATCCGTTGCGGTTCTTAGTTGTTTGTTATATTAGGAGTGGGCTCGTGTGAATAGTTAATATATGTTGACTACAGTAGCTTCCTAAGTCCACATTTGGCCCCCACGTGTATAGTTATATTCTTCCTTCTTTCTCTCTTACGTATAACTGAGAAATTAAGAATAGACACAAATATTGCGTCTATTTGATGAAGTAAGTTATGTGTTACAGAGGATGAAGTAAACGCCCTCCATCCATCATTTATAATTTAGTTGTACCTAGGGGTTGATATCAACTCTATCATATATCGGCTTCTGTTTAAACCCAAGACGATCTTACTAACTTAACTACGAACAGGCTTTCCACACTTAATAGCTCAAATTTCTATGTAGGCCGGTTTTTCAGGGCGGCTTCGAAACAATAAGTTATATATACACTCCTCGAAAACACGCCCCCAGCGCAAATATCCAAGATTCTCTCATGTCAAACTTCAACTTCTGAAAGTATGTACAGAAAAGGGTATAATACTCTCATAATATCTACTTCCAGAACACCCTGCCTTCCATCAGCCTTCGTGCTGTCCTGAATACAGTTGCGAATTCCAAGTGGCCATTGGAGTCCATCCCTGCGTCTACGTTTAGTACGCCGCTTGCGTGATTGATACCAACACCGGACTGGTCATCAGTACCAGATCTAAGCACAGATTCTTCCAATGTGGTGCCAGGAATCTTGGACGCGGCTGCCACAGCCAATGCTACCGTCACCGGGATCGCCTTGTGCGGCTGTCCGACGGACATGGCCCTAACAACAACATTCCCGACCGAAGGATCATTCGGCCGCGACACAAATCCAATCTTAGGCACACTTCCAGGCACATTGTCGATTTTCGTAGCCAATCCCATCCTAACGGCCGCCTCACACCGTATCCTCTCTAGTTTTTGCTTTAAGACAATATCATCATCGATTTGCTGTGAACTCAGCGTGCCATCGACGTCTAGATCCGATGCGGGTACAAAACAGCACGGATTTCCCACGTCTATGAGAGTTGCTCGTACACCCGCAACCTCATCCGCTGTATTGCCCGTCGGGAAGAGTTTTCCCGTGCGAGAGCCGCCGGGGTCGATGAAATCAAGCTGCACGCGCGCGGCAGTTCCGGCTACGCCGTCGATGCTAAAGTCTCCGGAGGCAGCGGCCTCGCCATTGACTACAGGGAAGGTAGCATTGATCAGCTTATCCGTGTTAGTGTTCCGAATGCGAACAGTGACGTTCCCGTCTTGTTCTGGCGCGACTATGCCCGAGTCAACGGCAAAGGGCCCAACAGCCGCCAGCATGTTGCCGCAGTTGCTCGAGTAGTCGATGGAGCCGTCCCGTATTCCGATGGACACAAAAGTGTAGTCCACATCCGCTTCAAGGTCGCTCGATGGGCCTACTATGCACACTTTCGAGAGGCTTGAGATGCCCCCTCCTAGCCCGTCCAATTGGCGCCCATAGGGGTCCGGGCTCCCGATCGTGCCCAGGAAGATTTCATTCCACTGTGCCTTATCTTCGGGCAAAGTTTCGCGCTTGAAGAAAATGGCCCGAGATGTCCCGCCGCGATAGTATGCTGCTGGCAGGGAGTTTTGAGGCTTGTATGCTACTGTCCTTCGTTCAGTTGGGGTGTCTAGGATTCTTAGCGCACGCGCTGGATGGCCGTTAAGGCCGCGCAAGGGCAACATTCCGAGAAATGAAGCTCGACATGATAACTGTCTGAGAATTGCAAAGTGGGCCATTGAGTGGCTACCTACTTGCTAAAGTTCAAGTTTCTGATTTAAAGGGAGGTTAAGATGAAGCTTGACGAAATGGCAACGGACCGAGGTAGAGAGGTTCAGAGTGTCCACTTTTGACCCTCGAGGATAGGTACTATTGGCTGAATGATCTAGACCCGATGCTGGTTAAAAGTCCCGAATACTACCACATAAATACGTGAATATGTACACCAGTGCTATCCTAATCTTCCCGTCTTCTTCCTCTAACTACCGAAAAATTGAGGTCCTGGGGTCCTTTTCCTCGGGGTGTCTAATGGTTTATCAGCAAACATCCACGAGAAATATAACTAGACCGTTGGTTGGGGTCACGGGTGCTTAGGATCGTTACGCCGAATCGATCAAAAAACCCGAGTATAACTTGGCAATAAAGCGAAGGCAATCAGCTACCCCACATGTTCAGAATGATATAGTAGGCGGCAGGTGTTCTGTTAAACTTGACTTCGATAGAAAATGTTCGTCCCATAATATGATGAAACTAGTCTCGGTAGGTCTTTGGGCCTGCTTTCTACCTAGTTAAAGGTATCATCAGTCCTGTATATTAGGTTTTCTAGTCGTATTTTCCTAAAAATTTGCAGCGCTTCTCACTCACATACTGCTATATCAGGACAAATAATAAATACTTACCTTAGGATAAATAGCTTCTTTGACTTATGTACAATTGGATTGACTCGTTGGCAGAATATCATTCTAAGGTTAGTTGTTCCACTCGAGTTGGTATCTGTCAAAAGAAAATATTAATAGAAGCACCTATTTATCATTATTACATTGTCAATTATCATTCAGGCACTGACACTAGAATATTCACTAGACTACTTATAGGATAAATACGAACATTAACGTAAGTAAGCATCCCTCTATGCTCCTATTAATAGTATTTATAACAGTTACGTTATTCGGACATAAAAAGTTGTGATACATTCGGAATGGCCACAACGAAAAGACAATTATACATAGTATGGTACTCGAAGACGCTCCTTTTATTCGTGTAATCTAGTCATAGATGATATCATATAGCTCATGTGTGTAAATATGTATCTTGACAGAGAATGAAGTCTACATAATATAAGTTTTCCATTTTAGCCGATATCGCTCCCTTATTTGAGCGCATGAGTGGATAGACTTGCTCGTGAGAGCGACATTGCCTTGGGAATATACTGAATCACTTTTAAAGTGAGCGAAAATCCCGAGTTGTCCCAAAAAATATAACTTTATCTACACAATAATTACCTATTTAATATATGTCGGCAGTCATACACAATGCATAGTACTAAACTGTGACTTAGATGTAACAGCAAATGGCATGGTTGTGGGTAAGGCGAAACAGTTAGTTATAACCCCGATTCCCTCATACAACCAACAGCCAACATCTCAATTCTGATTGATTCGGCTTAGGTATAGGACCCGGCGTGAAACTCTATAATCATGGTAGTATGCATTATCCATTACTAACCTGCAAAGCTAATTAGACGATATGTGTTAGATTAAAGGGGTTAGATTAAATTTGTGTACAGGGATCGGAATGGATTAATTATAATGCGCAATTGCGTACGTAAATATAACGGGCAATAACAGGAAAATATAGCCTAATGAATTAATTAATTATAAATACCATTTAATATATATAAATCTGTATATATAATATAATTTATTAAATTAATTATTAAATATGCGTTAATTTTAATAGTTTTAAGCTATTTATTTAATAATTAAGAGTTTTATACCTTTTATAAATTATTTATAAAATTTACCCTTAATAATATAGTTTATATAATGGCTTTTTAATACCTTTATAAAAATACGAAAAACTAAAAACCCTTTAAACGAGAGTTTTAAAAATAAACTATAGCTTTATAAATTTAAAAATATATTAATCCTTTATTAATAATACCTTAACTTATTAAACCGAAAAAGCCGCAATACGCCGACTATTTTTCGGAATAATTAAAGCTATATTTTCGAAAATAAAAAAGAACGACTTTTTATAATTATTAAATTAACTAATGAAAATCGATTAATATATAAATAAAATTAGAATTAATTTTTATATAAAAATAAAAAATATAAAGAATTCTTAAAATATTATAAAAAATTAATAAAATAAGTTTTATTAGTTATTTTTTTATTAATTAAAAAGACTTATTTATTAAAAAGATTTAATATAATGGCACTTATTAATGTAGCGGCATAATTAAGTAATTACTGTTATTATAATAAAATAACAAAAATAAAAAAGAAAAGGAGGTTTAAGTATATATAGCTATACGTATATAATAAAACCTTTACCTATTCTTTATTTTATTTAATCGCTATTTATATATAATTATAGGGTTATAGCAATAAATAAAGTACGTTAAAACTATTGCCGTAATACTACCCCTTTAAATCTACTTAATAACAGTTAGCATAGTATTATAAGATTTGCTTAATTCGTTAAAATCCGTTAAAAAAACCACTTATTATAAAACGCACGCGTTTTAAAAGCTCGGACCACTTAGCTATATCACATAACTATAATAACTACTATTTAATAATAATAATATAACTATTACCATTACCCCTTTAGTTCCTTTTAATATATAGCCTATTAAATATTATATTATACTATACTGGCACCCCCATTAATAAGGCATGCTAGTACCTCACTACTTTTATAATACGTACGTAATATGTATATATTAAAAACTCTTCTTTTTTTTCTTTCTTAAAAGTTAGTTTTATAATATATACAATTATTATTTAGCTTAATTAAATTTAATAATTCTAACTCTTTTTTAAAAAAGCTATTTAATAATAAAATAATACCTTAAATCGATAAAAGAAAAAGCATTATTACGTAATCGAAAACCGCTCGAAATACCGAAAAACCCGTATCGGTATTTATAATAGTTAAGGAATTAATTATAGCTATAAGTAATTTAGCTTTAAACCCTATATTAATTAAGGTTAAAAAGTTCGCTTAATTTAAAGGAATATAAAATAATTTATAATTAAATAACGAATTATAATCGATTTATAAATAAATTTAAACCTTAAAAATAATTAAGGCTATTTATATAAACGTTAACCGCTTTATAGCCGAAATTAATTTAAAAAATACCTTTAAACCTGTAAAACGCTATTATAGCGTATCCTTTTTTTCGGATAGCAATAATAGTTTAGACCTAAAAATTAAAAATATACTTATATTTAAAATAAACTAAACTTTCCGACGCTATAAAAAATAATTAAAGAACTTTAATTTAATTTATAAATAGGCCTTAAAAAAGCTCCGTTTAATACCGAAATAAATCCTATATATTTTAAATTAAATAAAAGCCGAAACGTACTTATAATAAAAGCGTTATATTTATAAAATACCGTTATAAAAAAAGCGTAACGCTATATATAAAGACTATTTTAAATTTATAAAATAAACCTTTACTTTATTAAAAAACGCGAATAATAAAAAGTTCTATATCTTATAATAAATTAAAAATAATATATAAAACGAACGATAATCGCTTAAAGATTAAAATATCTATTTAAACGTATTAAAACGTTAAATTAAATTTAAAAATAAAATAGCCCGGATAATTATTTTTTATATTAAATTATAACCGGCTTTCCGTTTTTACCTAAATAAATATAGTAGCGAAAAGCCTATAATTTAATTATTTATAATTAATTGGGCTTAAATAAAATAGAAGGCTTAATTAGTTATAAAGTTAAAAAAAAACGTATAAATATTAAATAAGGTATTAAAAATAAATATTTATAATATTTAAATAATAATAATATACCGGCTAATCGAATAAATAATAACGCCGGAATGCTATTAAATTTATATAACGCTTAAAAAAGGAATCCCTATAATAATAATAAAAATCGATTTAAATATTATTATTATAATAATAAAATATATTTTATTAATAAATATTTTAAAAGGTTATTATTAAATGCTATTATTAATAGTATCGAATAAAATAATAGCTACTTTAAAAATAAAAAACGCGGAAGCCGATTTTAAAGGAAATAAAAAAAAGCCTTAATTTTATAGATTCCTTTATAACTATAAAGCGTAATTTATTTATAAAAGTAATAATACGTTTTTATATTAATATTAATATTAATATAATTAAAAAATATATACCTATTTATATTAATATAGATTTTTATATTAAAGTAAATTATATAAACTATATATTTATAAAATAAGCGAAATTTAAATAAGCTAAACTTATAACGCCTTTTTTAAAGGTTATTAATAATTTTAAATACCTTAACTATAAGGTATACCGTATATTTATTACGGCTACCGATAATAAAAATACCATTTATATTTTTAAATAGCTATATATAGTAATTAACCGAAACCTATAAATTTATAAAAGCCCTATATTATTATCTATAATTATATTAAAAAACTATCGAATAATATTAAATCTATATATAAAAAAATAGTAATTTAAAATTAAAAAAATAAATTATAAAATCCTATTATTTAAACGCTTTATTAAAACCTATAGAAATTAAATTTAAATATTTATTATTATTATTTTATAAAAAAAAATTCCATTACCCGATAAAAAAATAACGTAATTATAACGTAAAAATAACTTCCCGGTAAAATTATAACCCTTTTTAAACGTTTTTAATTATAAAAAGATAAATTTATTATCCTAATATTAAAAAGCCGATTATATTATCGATTTAATATAAGGTAAATTACTTTTTTATAGGCTTATTTATTTATTAATTTAAAACGGATTTAAAATATTACGGGAATATATAAAAAAAAACCTAAAATTAAAACAAATCCGGCCTTTTAAAAACTTTATAAATACCCTATTTTATTTATTTAAAAAAAAATAAAAGCCTAAAGTTTTATATCAATTATAAAGATTTTAATAATATTACGATTAAAAATCGCTACCCCTTTTTTATTTATTTCGGAGATTTTTAATAAAATTATAGGGATAAAATATTTTTCCAAAATCGACCTTAAAAATATATATTACTATATTTATATTTAAAAAATAATAAATAAAAAATAGCGTTCCGTACCTATTATAGCTATTATAAATATTTAATAATACCTTTTAAATTAATTAATATTTTAATTATTTTTTAAAATTATATCTATTAAGCGCTATATAGGCTATTCGATATTTTTTATATAATATATTTTAATAATATCTTTATTTTTTAAAAAATAAAAAATTATATACCTAATATTTCTATTAAATATTAAAATAACTTTATAATACCGAACTTTATATAAAACTATCGAAATATATTTTTTACTAAAATAATATAGAATTTTTAAAATTTATATTTTCGAATAAAAGTATATTTATAAACGTAAACCGTATCGATATTATTTCGATTTAATAATAATCGTAAAGCTATTATAAAATATAAATATTTTTAAGCTTTTATAATTTTTATAGGAAATTTATAAAAGGCTATTTTTATATAATAAAACCTTTAAATAACCTTTTAAAAAATAGCTAAAATAATAAAAAATTAAATAAAGTAAAATTAAATAATAAAAAAACAACTACGTTTTATTAATTCTATAACATTTTTATTAAACTTTTTATTATAATATTTTAACTTTAAATTATTTTTACGCTTAAAAACGGATATATTTAATTATATAATATTTAAAAATTTTTTTTAATTAAATAAAAGCGGGCTATATTATTTCGTTATATTTTAATTATATAAATTTAAAAATACTAAACTTAATTATAATACGTTAAACTAAAAAATAATAATAATTATAAAATCTTTTAAATATTAATAGCATTATTTATAAAATAGTAAATATATTATTAAAATATTATCGGATTATTAAAACCTTAAACAATTTATAAAATAATTAAAGCTAAATAAAAATAAACCCGTTAATATATATATTTAACCCCCTATAATTTTATAATTAAATATTATAGCAGAAAAAATAACCTTATCGATAAGCCGTTAAAAAAGCCAGATTATATTTAAAATAAAGGGCTAAAAATAAAACTCCTATTTATTATAAAAGCTAAAATAATAAAACTTTAAAGTTTAAATATTAACCTCCCTATTAAAAATTATAAAATATTTAAAAACCTTATTATTAATTTATATTTAAATAAAGGTAAAACTAATTAACTAATATAAAAAATAGTAAATCCCGAAAAATTAATATATATAAATTAAATATTATCCCGCCATTATATTAATAAAGCAATTATATAAAAATAATCTATAATATAAATATATTTAATAATTTAAAAAACTTATTAAAATATATTTAAAATATAAACTTTAAAATATACCGGCGATAAAAAGAATTCGTACCGGATATAAATAATAACTTTAATTTAATATAATTAATAAAAAATAATAACCTTTTTAAATTTAAAAACTATATATTTATATTAGTTAAATAAAGCGTTAAAAAAATTAATAACTTAATATTATAACAACTTTTTAATAGAATATTTTAAAATAAAAAAAGCCCTTAAATTACTATCGAAAAAATATTATTAAAAAAATATAAATATAAATATAATTAAATAAATTATAAAGTACGAAATATATTACAAAATAAAAGCTTTTTAATATAAACCTTACGGTAAATTATAGTCGTTATTCCTACTAATTTATCTTTAAAAAAAACTAATAATAAATTTTATTATAAAATTACCCCTTATTTAATATTAAAAATAAAAGGTAAATATTATATTTATAATAATAAACCGATATATAAAAATAGCGGTATTTCTTTTAATAAATATAAAAATTATAATATTAAAATTAACAGAACTATTTTATAAGAAAATAAAATTAAAATATAGGCAATTTAATAATATTATATTAAATAAAGGGTTAATATTTATTAGTAATTTTTAATTAATTTTATATTATTATTTTAAAATATATAAAAAACTATTAATAATATATTATTTATAAATCGATAAATAAATAAAAAAGGTAAATTAAATATTAAAATTTTATTTATAATACTATATTAATATAAAATAAACGAATTAAGTTATAATTTTAAATAAAATATAATATATTTATAATAATACCCGTAATAAAATTATAAACCTATTACCTTTTATAATTTTAATAGGCTACTATTTTATAATAAATTCCGATATTATAAACGATTTCTTTAAAAAAAAAATATAAAGCGTAAAAAATAAAATCTAAAAATTAAAAAAGCTTTATAATATAATAAAATAATATTAATAATATATTATTAAAACGCATATAAAATATTATAATAACCATTATTAATTAATATAATTTAAAAAAGGGAACTTAATAAAGCTATTTACCCGGAATTTTAAGCTAAAAAAAGTAAGCCTTAAATTTATATTTAAATATATTAAACCTTTTAAAATATTAAAAAAAATCGGAACAGTAATATATCAATTAAACTTATTAATTAAATATATATAGCTTTATAACGTTTTTTTAGTTTTATTATTAAAACTTTAGCCCTTAAAAAAAGGAATTAAATTAAATATATATTTATAAATATTAAACTTAAAAAATAATAATAAAAAATAAAAAGTTAAAAAAATAATCGATAAATATTATTATAATAAAAAAACGCTATATTTAATAAAATAAATAGGTTAATTTTTAAAATATAATTAATAAATAGCGGAAAAAAATATATAAAATATTAATCGGAAAATCGAAAAATATAAAAAGCGCTAATATAAAAAAGATATAAAAAAAGCGTAGCGGTTATAATATAAAATTATAGTAAAAAAAAAAAATCCCTTTCGGGAATAGTAAAAATAAATAAAAAATAAAATATAAAATTAACTAAATTAAGCGGCCGAAAAATTATAAAAATAAAAAATTCCTAAAAACGAAATAATAATAAAACATAATTAAAAAATAGTAACGGATAAAATTCTAATAATTTTAAATAAAGGCTTATAAATTATACTATAAAAAACCTATTATAATAAATAAAAACTTAATAAAAACCTAATAAAACGATATATAATAATATATATAATAGTAACGAAACTTTAACCATTTTTAAATATATTATTAAACGGTAAAATATTAACGTAATAATATTTACTAATTATTAAAAACCGAAAAAAACTATACCTAATTAGCAGTAAACCGAATTAAAGCTAAATATTACTATAAGGCAGCTTTTATATCGGAATAAAAAGCTTTTTTTTATAACCGATTAGGCCGAAAACCTAATATTTTTTACCTATAAACGATAAGTTATAATTATATCCTATTTAATAATTTATTAGGCGATTTAAAAAAAGCAAAACGTTAACATATTATTAACGAAATAATAATAAAATAAAATACTTATAATATTAAGGCCGGAATAAAAATAATAACCTAATAAATAGGTTTAATAGATATTAATTTAAATATAATATTAGTTATTTTACTATTTATAATTTAATATTAAATTAATTATATATAAATAAAATAATAATATTAATTAAACGCTTTTTTTTAATATTACTAGTTTTTTAAATAGCTTAATATTGCTTTTTTATAGTTTCGAAACCGGTATAAAAACAAAACGTAATAGTAATAAAATCTTTTTAAAAAAGCTTAAAAAACTAATAAATAGTTAATTTATTTATATTTTATATAGGGTTTTTTATATATTAAAAACGGAAATATAATATAGCTTTATTTAATTAAAATAAATAAATATTATAATAGTATTACCTTTTATATTAACTACCAGCTAAAAGTTAATTTATTAATATTTAATTAATATATTATTAATATAACGTTATCGGAATATTATATTTAAACGTATTCTTTATATTAACGCTTATAAAACGTATATTTAATCGATATTAAAAAAATAAAAACGCAATATATTAAAAACTGTTTATAAATAAAAATAAAAAAATTCTTTAATATATACTAAAAATAAATCATATAAACCGGTTTATTTAAAACCGGTATAGCAAAATTTTTACGGGTATAAAAAGATATAATAAAAACGGCGTAATAATAATAAAAAGCCGGAAATTATTTATTCTTAAAAAAATAACTTAATAAAACCGAAAAGTATAAATAAAAAAAACGAAAGGGTAGCGTAATAATAATAATAAAATACCTAAAAAAAAAAAGAAAAAAAAAAAAAGGATTACGAATTAAAAAAGGGTATTAATATAGGGTATATACCGTAATTCGATAGCGGAACGCGCGTATTACGGTTACGGAATAACCCTAAAATAACCGGGAAATAATCGGACTTATTTACTAACTATTAACTATAAAATTATCGGACCTGCCCTATTAATTAACACCCGGAACAGCCGCCTTTTAAAAAAAGGGATAATTATTATACTATACCGGTATCCCTACTAATAAAGTACGCTAATACCTTATTACTTTTATAATATATATATAATGCGTACGTATTAAAAACTCTTTTTTCCTTTTTTCCTTAAAAGTTAGTTTTACAATATATATAATTACCACTTAGCTTAACTAAGTTTAACATATTAGCCTTATTAATATTTTCGTCTTTAATAAAAAACTTTTTAAAGTTCGATCCCGGTAATAATAAAAGGCATTTCGTAACTCTATAGGTTTTATTTTTATAATATAGGCATTAGTTTTATTTTTAACAGTTCGTAATATTGGTTCGGCTAATTAAGGATACCTCTTAACCTTTTAAAATTTAAAATAACATAATTTTAAATATATATCTATTAGTATTCTCGTTATCGGAAATATTATTAAACTATATAGGTTTAATTATACTAATTAATGTATTTATTATATTTGGATTTAAGTTCGTTAGCTTATTAAAATAAAACCCTAATAACCGATAAAATAAAAATATAAAATCGTTATATTTTTCGGGTAATAATTCGCAATCGTTAAGTTTTTTTTTCAATATACTATTAACGGCATACCGCAAATTCTAAATTTTAATCTCATTAAATAGATCTACTATACCGGCTTCTTATAAAAGTTTTTCCTAAATAGCTAAGAATATATAAATAGAATTATTTTTACTTTAATAAAAATTACGTAATTTTTTAACTAATTAATAGGACTTATTAAAATCGTTATATAGTCGATTTAACGTAATTATAATAATTTCGTAATTTTATAATTTCTTTTTTTATTATATATATAATATAAAAACAATAATATACTATACTTTAGGTTTTAAATGTACGTATATATAATAAAATTTAGCTTAATTTATACCGATTATAACGGCACTTATATACGGCACGGCTGAGTAATAGGTGTATTATAACAAAATAATAAAGATGAGGAGGAGGAGGAGGTTTAGGTGTGTGTGGCTATATATATGTGGTAAAACCTTTACCTATTCCTTATCTTATCTAATTGCTATCTATATGTGACTATGGGGTTATAGTAGTAAATGAGGTATATTAAGACTACTGCCGTAATACTACCCCCCTAAATCCATTTAGTAATAGTTAATATAGTGTTAAGGGATTTGTTTAATTCGTTAAAATCCGTTAAAAAAACCACTTATTGCAAAACGCACGCGTTTTAAAAGCTTGGGCCACCTGCTTACGTTATGTTATGTAATTATAATAACTACCACTTAATAATATAACTATTATTATTACCCCTTTAATTCTTTAACGTATAGTTATTAAGGATTAGCTTTATTAATATCCCCGTTATTAGTAAAAAGTTTCTTAAAGTTTAATCTAAATAGTAATAAAGGGCATTTTAAAACCTTATAAAATCTATTTTTATAATGTACATATTAGTACTGCTTTTAACGGGTTTTAAGATTATTACAGCTAATTAAGGCCGCCTTTTAACCTTTAGGAGTTTAAAGTGATATAATTTTAAGTATACGTTTATTACTATTAATAGTACTTACGGACCTTTATAAGTTATGGTTATAGTTCTTATCGTTATATAGCTTAATAATATTAACGGATATATTTATTATATTTAGATTTTAAGCCGGCTTATTAAAATAAAACCCTAATAGCCGGTAAAGTAAGGATATAAAATCGTCGTATTTTTTTAGTAGTAATTTTCGATCGTTAAGCTTTTTTTTTAATATGCCGTTAATAGTGTATTATAGATTTTAAATCCGTATATTTTTAAATAAATTAGCTAAACCGGCTTCTTATAATAATCGCTTTTAAGTGGCTAAAAATATTTAAATCGAATTGTTATTACTTTAATAAAGGTTATATAATTTTTCGGCTAATTAGTAGGACCTATTAGGATTATTATATAGCCGATTTAAAGTAGTTATAATAGCTTTATAATTTTACAATTTATCCTTTCGTTATATACGCAGTATAGGTATAATAATATGCTAAATTTTAAGTTCTAAACGTACGTATATATAGTAAAATTTAGCTTAATCCGTACCGATAGCCTTATTATCGATTTCTATCTTCCTTTTTAATTATAAGGCCTATATATTAAAGTTTAACGGGTTAATTAAAGTAGGAATATTTAGGAATAAAGGTTAAAGACGTAGTTTATTAGCTAATAACGCGTAATAGGTAGTTTTAATAATGTCGATTTTTATTTAAAGAGCATTAGCGTATGCTTAAAAGACCGATTTTTCCTCCTAAAGCTGTTAAACCTGGCTAGTTAGCTATTAGTTTTAATTATTTAGTAATTAAATATGGTTAGTAAATTTAGCATATAGGGCTTAAATGGTACTATTAACCTTATTAGCGTTAATAAAGGCTATTACGGTAAAATAAAGTAATCGATAAAATAATCGATTAATAGAGAGATGAAAAAATTAGGTGAAATTTATAGCTTATGGCTTTAATAGGTTAATAGGCCGAAAATTTACCCGGGGAAGTATAATAAATAAGAAATCGCTACCTTAATAAATTAATAAATCGAAACGAAAAACGCTTAACGCATATAAAAGGATTTAACGTTATATATGCTATTCTAGGTATAATTATTAGGATATATAATAGCTAAAGTATTAAGTATTAATCAAAGGGGTTTAAGATCACTTAAAGGATAACGTCGGCAAGCTTAACGGGTGCAATTTAGGTATAATTACCTGGAAATTCCGGTTTATGCTTAAATGACTGATCCGATAAATATAAGGGTATTGTTAACGCGGTATTATTAACACAATAGATAAAAATAAAATAATAACCTTAAAAGAACTAGCCAATAAACCTTATTAAATATAATACCTTAAAAGTAACTGGCTAATTAGCTATAAAGGATCTTTATTATTATATAACGGCACTTATATACAGTACGGCTAAATAATAAATATATTATAATAAAATAACAAAGATGAAAAAGAGGAAAAGGTTTAGGTATATATGGCTATACATATGTAATAAAACCTCCACCTATTCCTTATTTTATTTAATCGCTATCTACATATAACTGTGGGGTTATAGCAGTAAATGAGGTACGTTAGGACTACTGCCATAACACCGATAGCTTTATTATTAATATCTATTTTATCCTTTAATTATAAAGCCTATATATTAAAGTTTAATAAGCTAATTAAAATAAAAATATCTAAAAATAAAGATCGAAAGTATAGTTTATTAACTAATAACGCGTTATAATTTATATATAATAGTTTATATACATTTTTATATAATAATATATTAATATTAAAAAATAACTTTATAAACTAGCTAATAATTTTTATCCTATTATAATTTAATTAATAAATATCTTTTTATTAATATTATAATAATGGTTTAAGCTTAAGGTATTATTAATATTATTATATTAAGTATAATTATATATATATATATATAAACTATTTATATATATTTATAAACTTTATAAATCCCACTTAAGTGCTTAAAGATTTCCTTTTTTTTTCTTTTTTCCTTAAATTAATTATTTTATTAATAATATAATAAAATCTTTAAGCCTTAATTTATATATATACGTATTTACCGTAATAATTAATTTCTTTTTTAAAATGTTTAAAATTAATCCATAAATACGGGTATATTTATATATATAATTATAACTTATCCGAATTTACCTATATATAAAGGTGCTTTTTAAAAGTTTAAATTATAAAGTAATTATTACCGGCTATTTATTATTTATACCCCTATTATTATAGCTATTTATATAAAGTAAAAGCATATATAAAAAAAATTACCACACGGTTTTAATACCCTTATAATTATAGCGCTTATTTATTAGGTTTATAGTATATATTAATGTTATAAGGCTAGCTAATTAGCGGATAGCTCCTGCTAAAGGGTACAGTAAATTTTTAATATCATATATTGTAACCAGGATTTATACCTCCAGCTGTCGAGGTATAATCACCAAGTGGCTAACAGCTGCCGAACCTTGCCCTATGGTCCAAACTTTTGAAAGGCACCTCGGTAAGTATATCACTAATACTGCTAGTGCCGCCATGGAAGGATTGTGGGGAGCTTCAGGCGGTAGAAGTTGGCAAAATGGAGGGGTGAATGGTGGGGCAAACTTATGGCTTGAATTTTTTTATTTTATGACTCAATTGATCGATTCGAGGAGCTCTGCTTTTCAATCCGCCTAGGCATGTTGAATCGCTCCCAGACCCGGTCATGACACGTATTTATGGTTGAGTACTTCGATTACTGCGCATTTATTTCTCCTTTTTTAGCCTCTTCTGCATTGATATGATATATCCAGTGTCGAGACCCCTACAGGCTGCAGCGCACCGACACGATGGTCGAGCTCCCCGATCCTACAGTCGACCTTGACTGGAGTGGCTTTCGCGGCGCAATCCATGACATATTCCACAAGAACGCTCAGGCGCATCCCGATAGGCCTTGCGTGACTGAAACTAAGAGTGCTACGTAAATAGACCTTAGACAGTACTTCCCTACACCAGTCAGACTAACCAACGATCGGAGCAGGGATCCGACCAGGACATTCACATACCGCCAGATCGACGAAGCCTCGAGTACGATTGCCCACTACCTTCACGATGCTGGAATCACCAATGGGGATGTCGTAATGATATTTGCTCATCGCTCGGTTGAGCTGGTCTGCGCCTTCATGGGAACTCTGGTAGGTAGGCGTTGCCACAGTGTCTAACCCTGATATTCAATACAATTGACCGAGATATTCAGGCTTCTGGAGCTACCGTGTCGGTGCTTGACCCTCTTTACCCACCACAGAGGCAACAGAGTTCGTACAACCCTCTTCCTCTTCACCAGCATTTTGGCTAATCGGCCTAGTCTACCTCGAGGTTGCCCAGCCAAAGGCACTGATCTCCATCGGCAGGGCCGTAGACCTGAACGGGTACGCGTTTGTCGCACCAGAAGCTCTTCCTCACGAAACTGGGCCCCTTTGATAGTGACCTCTTTCACTAACAAACTGTCACCAGTCCTCTGGCTCCGTTGGTACAGAAGTACATCGACGAAGAGCTGTCCATCAAGTGCCAGATTCCAGATCTTCGCCTCAGTGACGCCGGCGTATTGACTGGCGGCGAGAAGGATGGCCAAGATATCTTTACCAGTGTACGAAGCAAGGCATCCTCACTACCCAACGTACTTGTCGGTCCAGACTCGAATCCCACCCTTAGCTTCACCTCCGGTTCCGAAGGAAAGCCCAAAGGTGTCCTGGGACGTCACTATGGCCTGACAAGGTATTTCCCCTGGATGGCTAGGCGTTTTAATCTCTCATCCGATAGTATCTTCGCTTGTCTCTCTGGTATCGCTCATGACCCTATTCAGCGAGGTAAAAAGTGGCTTTCATCCTCATTCAGATAGATGTGCTAATCTAAATGGCCAGACATCATGACTCCCCTCTTCCTCGGAGCCCAGCTGCTCTGCCCGGCCGGGGAAGATATCCAACATGAGAAGCTGAGCGAATGGATGAATGCGTGGTCACCGACCGTAGCTCATCTCACCCCCGCCATGGGGCAGATCCTTGTCGGTGGCGCCACTGTCCAGTTCCCGTCCCTGAAGCACGTCTTCTTCGTCGGCGACGTTCTTACCACCCGTGATTGCAGGGCACTTCGTCAATTAGGGCCCTCGTGCACTATTGTGAACATGTATGGTACAACCGAGACGAGCAGAGCCGTGTCTTACTTCGAAATTCCGTCCGCTGAGCAAGACCCGACTGCCCTCGACTCCTTCGAGGACACGATTCCTGCAGGCTGGGGAATGGAAGATGTCCAAGTCCTCATTGTTTCTCAAGAAGACCGCACTAAACTGTGCGGCGTCGGCCAGGTGGGCGAGCTGTATATCCGTGCAGCTGGCTTGGCCGAAGGCTACCTTAGCGATCCCGAGAAGAACAGGGAGAAGTTCATTGACAACTGGTTCGTCGATAACGCTAAATGGATTGAAGCTGATAAAGCCAAGGATAAGGGCGAGCCGTGGCGCCACCCATCCGTTTGGAAAGGTTGCCGTGATAGATTATACAGAACCGGCGATCTTGGCCAGTATCTTCCTTCTGGAGCTGTGCGCGTGTCTGGCCGCATCGACTCTCAAGTTAAGATTCGTGGTTTCCGAATCGAACTCAATGAGATCGACGCCAATCTAAGTGGCAGCCCTCTAATCCGAGACTGCAAGACTTTGGTGCGAAGAAATCGTAACGAGGAGCCCACGCTTGTTAGTTACCTGGTTCCCGAGGTCGCCGAATGGAAGCGATGGCTGGAAACTCAGAATTTCGAGGATGTGGAGGATGAAGGTGTGGAGATGGGATCTAGCGTGGTCTACCTAAAGAGATTCCGTCGTATGCAGGCTGAGGTGCGAGGCCACCTCCAGACACGACTTCCGGCTCATTCAGTGCCCTCCGTCTACATCATACTGCAGAAGCTCCCTCTCAACCCGAACGGCAAGGTCGACTCCCCGAATCTTCCTTTCCCCGATGCTGCTGAGATGATGGAGGACGCTTCAGAAGAGGACCTGAAGAGCTGGGAGGCCTTGTCTGAGACAGAGAAGACTATTGCCTTACAATGGTCGACGCTCATTCCTGGTCTGAACGCCAAGACCATCAAGTACGTGATTCACAGCGATGCTTTACAAATCAAAGCTAACCAAACTTAGGCCCGAGTCGGACTTCTTTGACTACGGTGGACACAGTCTTCTCGCGCAACAGCTCCTACTCAACATTCGCAAGAACCTCGGCGCTGACATCACTATTGGAGTTCTCTACGAGAACCCCACGCTTAGGGGCTTGAGTACCCAGGTGGACGGTCTGCGCAGTGGCCAGGCTGTCAAGGCCGACAAGAACGCTGAATCCACCTACGCCAAGTCACTTCATGAACTGGTCAACTCACTCGACGCCACTTACCAAGGCGCGGATCCGGATGCCCTAGCCCCATCGAGTGGTGCTACGTTCTTCTTGACTGGTGCGACGGGTTTCCTGGGTGCCTTCTTGGTTAAGGAGATCCTGGACCGAGAGAACACCAAGCTCATCGCACACATTCGTGGAGCAAAGGACCTTGATTTCGCGAAGGATCGTCTGACGAGGTCACTGAAGGGTTATGGTCTGTGGCAGGACTCATGGACTGACAGGATTGTCTGTGTCCTCGGTGACTTATCCAAGCCCCGCCTTGGTCTTGACGATGCTAGTTGGAAGCAGGTTACCGAGACTGTGGATGTGGTTATACATAATGCCGCATATGTCCATTGGATTGCTCGCTATGAGCAAATGATGCGTCCCAATGTTTTGTCCACCATCGACGCACTGAAGCTCTGCAATGAGGAAAAGCCCAAGCTATTCTCGTTCGTATCATCGACCTCGGTTCTAGATACTGATTACTACGTCAACCTCTCTCATGAACAGACCGCAACTGGTCGTGGAGCGGTGCTGGAGGCCGACGATATGCAGGGCAGCAGTACTGGCCTTGCCACCGGCTACGGTCAAACGAAATGGGTATGTGACTCCTTGTACAGAAAGATTATATGAAACTAACAATGCCTAGGTATCAGAGCAACTCATCCGCGAAGCTGGCAAGCGTGGACTCAGAGGGTCCATTGTCCGTCCCGGCTACATCCTCGGCAGCCGCCATAGCGGCGTATCGAACACCGATGATTTCCTAATCAGGTTCTGGAAAGGCTGTGTACAACTAAAGGCAAGGCCACGTATTACCAATACGGTGAATAGCCTGCCAGTCGATTTCGTCTCCGAAGTTGTCGTTGCCGCAGCTCTTAATCCCCTCCCAGGCGTCAATGTCGTTAACGTTACTGCGCATCCGAGACTTCGTATGAACGAATTCCTCTCGGCATTGAACTATTATGGCTATGATGTCCCCGAAGTCGAGTATGAGGAGTGGACAGCGCAGCTTGAGAAGTTCGTCGCAGCCGGCCCCGTTGAGAAGGACCAGGAGCAGAGCGCACTGATGCCGTTGTTCCATATGGTGATGTCGGACCTGCCTATCTCGACACGTGCCCCTGAGCTGGATGATAGAAATGCCGTGGCTGTGCTTAAGGCCGATGCTGACCGCTGGACTGGCGTCGATGACAGCGCAGGCGAGGGCATTACCCGTGAGGATATCGGTAAATATCTACGCTTCCTGGCGGAGACCAAGTTCATGCCGTGGCCGACTGGTCGAGGACGCGAGCTGCCACCTATTGCGGCCGATATCGTGCAGGCTCAGGAACGGTGGCGAGTTGGTGGCCGCGGTGGCGCTTAGACTGTGTCGTGGTATATATGTGTCCTCTTATTTGGGATCTAGAGCCAGCTAGAGATGTAGACTTGATCATCATACTGTCCGTAGGACAATTCTATATTATATGACCAAAAATCCCGATCTCGCCCCTGATTGGCTAAAACTAAAGGAGCTGAGGGAGCTATCTGATTGTCCTTCTCGTGTATATAGAGCACTGATAGGAATCGCAATGCGATTGACTGGCTAGAAGAATTTTAAACTTCTTGTCGGATAGCGCTGATTAGATATAGCTGTCCAGTATAACATATAAGCCTTTTTTTGTAGCCTGTGTGGTTTGTTTATTTTTGTTGCGCTTTAAGGCGATCCTAAGATCTCTCTCTAAATTTTACTGCTGTACTATATCCGACAGGCTTATTGCTTATCTAAAGACTTGCTATTGTTCCATCTACCCGATAGAAGATGTAGATATCCTTTAGCTTAGGCCGTAGTCAACACACCAAGCACACCCAGTGTGGTCATACGTGCTGGTTTACAAACTCCTGGTTTGTGGCCTACTGTGAGTCTGTGAGTTACCTACAAACATGGGCATTGCTAAACTTATCGATCGGATAAGCCAAGGTATTATTGTTAAGAGATATTAACCCCGTTTTCAGGTTCAGCGCCTATATAAATATATAAATTTAACTATAGTTAGTTAAGAAGCTATATATAACTTGCTTCAGCTAATATAGAGAGCAGTATATATTGGGAATTATAATCACTGCTTCTGAGCAGTATGAAGTATCCCAGATTTCAGAATCGCAACTACTCGGACACATCTGCGAACATAACAGCAGAAAATGCAAGGCCATAAGCAGGTGGATCGAGACGGCACGTCTCTAGCAACCGCACACCCGCTACACAGGTTAAAGCGCCGGCAGCACCAGCCTACTCAAGAAGAAGGAAATGGGTAAGGGCAAGGTTCGGGTAGCACTATAGTATAAGCTGCAATAGCTTAGTAGATCTTAATAGTTCGATCTAATTAAGACAGTCTAACTTCGCTACATTCTATACGCCGAAGTGCCTTAATTAGATTGAACCCACCTAAGAATCCGTGTTCATTGTTGGTTGGCTGCTATATTTTACGCCGGAGAGCCGCGTCAACGGGCCGGGCCCACGTAGTGGCATGCGGCATGCGAGGCTATCTACATAGACAAATGCTCGGGATACCTGACATTCTATGTAGACCCGTAGCCGTGAATAAAAGTCGAACCACAACCGTACGTCCGGCCATATGGGCTCGCGTCCGGCATTAAATAAGAGGAGTTTGTCCCAGTACATGAGGAGCAAGCCAGAATCCAATCAGACGGGAAAAGTCGAGAAAAAAGGAATAATATTGAAACAACAGGCTTAATCACGGCTGTCCCATGAGTATCCGCGCCCTATTCACGTACATAACGTCTGGGCATGAGCCAACTTTCTTCGCATAGAAATAATAGTAGTACATTATTATATAGTAGAAGAGCAGCGCATAACCTTGTCCCGTATATTGTACTTCTGAGAACTTAGACTCCAGGTATACATACGAGTGAGACCCGCTGCTATTAGCTAGGTAGATATGTACTAAAGGGTGCCGCCGTTATTAGTACCTCGTCCAAGACATATGAATCTAGACTAGTGACTAGTCCGCTTCTAGATCTTCATACGTAAGACTCCTATTAGTTTCAGTTAAAGTCATTACCAAGCCCAGGTAGTTAAAATAGAGTGCTCATACAAGCGTAGAACTGATACAATCCCAGTGTCTTCGTATTTCCCCGCGTTATCCGATATGGTGATTATAACACCACCATGATATATACGATGAGTAATAAAGGTACGTCCACACTATTAGGGTAGTAGCGGGTGAAAATTCGGCTTTTCATCGATAGCAATTAGAATGACTAATAAGTTATCCAAGTACTGCGTAATTAGAAATTTTCCTCGTTGCAATCCCGGTTCCATTTGTGCGGAATTAGAGTGGATAATCCGGAAATATCATATTTCCGCAATAGGGACCTGTTAGACTAACAGGGGGGCTCGGAATAACCCCGTTGCAACGGCTTCATTAGGACCGGTACTAAAATCTAAGTACATCGCGGGATACGGGGCCGGTTCACATCCCCAGAATCTATAAAATGAAGGCTTGTGATTACTAAGAATAATTCATACGAGTCCACGTACCCACCAATGCAGATAGGCTGCTAGTCCTACTACCGAGCATTCGTTATCACACTCACAGCTACGTTCGTTAAATAGGTAAACACATCAATTACATGTGGCATCTTGTTCGTAACTTCGTTGGTTAACCTTCGACGCCATTATACATAGTTGATCTACACCTACACAGAGCATGCTGTGACTCTGAAGTCGGGTCGGTCATTTGCATTTGTGAGCTCAAGTTCGTGAGTTAGTTATAGCGTGCTTCAACCAAGCCTCCACTTGATCATATTCCACCATGTGTTGAGATAGGGTAATTCCGTCATGACGGAAGTTCATACAGTCACCATCGATAAAAACGTTTAAGGGGCAACCCCTTTCTAGCTCCGCCTCGAATTCGGTAAGGTGCTATACTTCTCGTTACCTAGTCCCATATCGACACCGTGTGCTTCGTATGGGACTGCTGTTAGGTGAATCCACAACAACCTCCGAAATTAAATTAGAATCCATCATATCCGCTCTGTCGGAGACTGGGCTATGCCACAAACTTCTATGATATCCTTGGGCCGAGACTAGAGTAATATTGGTTGGACGCCAGAAAGTACTGACGGATGTAAAGGAAAGTTTGTGAAAAAGTTATCGTGATTTAGCAAGTTAATAGAAATACATGGAGTTATCTAGAGGCCAAGATCATGAAGGAAAGCCTGAAGCTCTAAGAAGAAGCAATAAGGATTATACCCCCTAAAAGCCTAAGATATCTGCTTTTTAGAATTATATAGGAAAAGCGAACTCAGTTATATTATGTAGCCTAGACTACTTTTCAAATGACCGTAAGTTTGATATCCGTCCCGTCGAGGACAGTTCTCTTGAGTAATATCGAAACGTGTAATGTTCAGGTAAGTCATAATAAAACTGAGAACTCTGTAGAATATGAATATAACGTTAAGAAGCTTGAATAGTAGAACTTTGAAGGAGAAGGAACTACTCATCACCGTCGATCATCGCTCCAGAAATGCGGTGATCACACACTCCTTATTGAATTTCTGCGTTCCTTCTGAAAATTAGGTCTATAAAACGATAATTAGTCTTGCTGATCGACTATTTCGTATCAATGGCAGCCATACCTCGTTCACTTCGTGGTCAACCAGTCCATACACAGCCGAAGAAGCCTTGTGAGCCTCGGTCCTCCAGATACCTGGCAAGTCCTATGCTGACGTGTTTTGGAACTTCTCTCGGTAGCTTGATATTTTATTATATCAAGGCCAAGGGTGGGAAGGGCAACCATCAATATATCGACGAAAATTTACCATTTCAGCATTGTGCCCAGAGGTTTCTCCATTTAATGCCTTTTTCAACTTTGACTGATTGTATAATCAAAGTGGTTGGGTATATATGACGCTGGGTCTCTATGTTGAGCTTTTCGAAGAACTGTATAGAAATGGAATAAAAGGGGGGATGCTTGGTGATTCTGATGCAATCTCTGCTCCTTCAGCCGCAGGCTAGGCCTTAATGCAGATTTCGGTGTTCTCCTTTTCCTATTTCAGCTACTTCAGAAACTATATCTGCCCGTTCGGAATGTGATCTGAGTTACAACTCACGAAATCATACAAAAAGAGAAGCTTGTAGCTCCAGATTGTGTGAAGTGGTGGACACAGAGATTGAACAAGTCGTTGAGCAAAGCACATCTCAAAAGTCCCTAGCACCAAGCTCGAGGTCGATTTCGTTATAGTTCCCATTTCATTCCCAAGTCGGAGGAGGTGCCCACTTTAGGCATTCCCACAGTACGCGCATATGGATAGTAGCTGCAGCCGCAGATAGTATACGCTTATCCCCAATCAATCACCGGAAACTTATCAAGCTTGTCCCAGAATATGCCGTGTTACCCATATCATAGAGGTTGATTCGTATAGTCTGATACCTGCAAGCTGACAGCAGATGAATTAGATTGTCTTGTGATCTTCGATAGTTCGCGAAAGAGGCGGTCAAGTCGTTGAAATCGAGGATGATACAGATCGTGTTGGTTACTACTACTTAACCTACTGCTTAGTGGCTGAACATATAATAATACTCGGACTAGTAGCTCGTCCTGATGTTTCCCGTGTGCTGACGAACGTGATACACGAATGGAACCACGTCACATCCAATACAACCGAATACAAGTACATTGAGCCTGTTGATTCGGCAGATCCTTAGCCTCGAATGTGATGCGCCATTACAATCAATGCTATTAGGATGCTAGGTATATTCAGGCAGTCTATAGCAAGCATCTAATCCTTTTAGTGTCATGTGCAACTACATTTTATCTCAAGAACACATGCAAAACACAAAAGCAGCACGCTGCAACGTGGAAGACCAGGGTCTCTTACCTATTCTAGCAATCCAAGGAATAATGGATCTGCAAATACATATCGTGGCGGAGTTACGGAAGAAACCTCACGAGATGTCGTCAACGTCGTCAACGTCTCAACCCGAACATCGGCAAGGTGCATGCGGGTGGAAGTCCGTAGCGGCGTGCCTCTACGAGAATAGTCTGGTAGTGATATGCACGAGATACAATACCCTGGACCGGGCTAATGCAAGCACACCTAGGTATAGACGCAATAGCCGTGCGTGAGAACCTTGTAATGAACCAATGGGCAAAGATACCAGCCGGGTAGTCGTCGCGGGGGTGTTCATCCGATACTACCTAGACACCCGGCCGACACCTTATCGAAGAACCCTGCTCTGCCTTCGGCTATATAGTCGCCGGGCGGCACTAAGACCCCTGCCTGCTGCCACGGACCTGGTTCATTCGAACTAACTTGTTGTTGGATCAAATATCAGCACTTATTATGAGCAGCCAGTCTTAAGTATAGTAACCGCGGCTCTCGTAATGGTTGCAGCCACTAAGCGGGTGCAGCGAACCCCTTTGTGGGTAGCGTTGCAGATTGGACCCCAGGCGTTCGAAGAGCGGTGAGACATCTCAGTAAGGGTTATAGATCCTTAGTCATTCTTGAATTGTTCCGCGCGACGTCGAGATTATTTCCTTAGGCCCATTGTATGTAGAATGTATTTAATGAAGCGCTCCGTGATTAAAAATAAGACGAGCTACGGTCCCGGTGGACATCTCGCATTGTAAGTGTCCGTTCGATTTACCCACCTCGTCGCACAGACATTGCGACCTGGACACATGTCAAGACCATGTCAAGACCATGCCCATGCCCTTGAAATGTCTGTGGGTAAAGTATACAGGCATCAATAAGCAAGGTTATATCAGTTCGTACGGTTCGCAAACGTAATGCCGCATGGCTTGGCATCATACTTCATGTCATGTTATGTCCGTTGCATCTTTTCCTGTACAGTCCCCTTGGCAAAGGAGACGCTATTTACGCATTCAGATGATCAGTGGGATGATCTTCTAGATGATTTCTATCCATCTAGCAAGTAATAAGTTCAAAATACTACGATATCAGCGAATGAGAGTAGAGTGGCCATCTGAAGGTCTTGCTAACATAGTATGCATCCTACATGTGAGACGTCCTCCGCTATTGCTTTTCTCTCCACTATTGCACTTTGACTATACCGTTACAAGCTGTGAACGCCGCTTCGTCCACAGGGCCTTTATGCGGCTAAGGAGAATAGTGTCAAAAATGGACAAGCCGATTACACTGCTGCAGCTAACTTGGCTTCCGTTATTATCCACTTCCAAGACTTACATAGTGAATAAGTTGCGATTGTAACGTATAAAGCTTAGAGGTTAATTATATTACTTATTAATTCCTTCAATCATTGCAATTGAGCTAAGTATAACAGTCTATGAGCGTTTAATCCTTACTATGTATAGTCTTCCTGTTATGCTATTCTAAGGAGAAAACACACAGGTATCATGTATGCAAGTTGTGAAACCACCCTGTAGCTATGCTGCATACTATGTTGGAGCTATTGGTGAACCCCTCATACGACAATGCAAGGGGACCTACTGCAGGTTGGATGTTTTAGGATGGAAGCATTAGAATTTAGAACCAATAAGATCGCAATGAATAAATATACTGGCTGGAGGCTAAATTGATCTTGTCAGCAGATTCGTTTGTTCGACCGGTAAGCTTGAATTTGCTTTGGTGAGTTCAAGGGGAGAGGCTGAGAAGATATCTTCGAAATAACTAAACTGTGGCGAGTGGATAAGTGAATTATACAATATAAAGGAGTTGTTGGTTTTGTGATCGAGTGACGAAAAATGACTAAGCATTATACTGTGGTTGCAGTGCCCTGGTCAAGACCCCAGCTTCGATGTAACTCAATAGATGCCACGCAGTATAGCTGCAACGTGGTAGTGGGTCATGCTAAGCCCGGGTCCCCAAAACCTCGATGGTACATAGGAGATATGATGTTTGCAGTGTAATCCTACGATGTATGTATATGTAGAGATAGGTTCCACATGGATCACGAATTCTTGTTTCTCAAAACTGTTGTATTGGTGCTCATTGCTAACACTATCCCCATGTCTTCTAGACGCTAGACCAGGGCCCTAGATCATAGCTATTCGGGTTATTGAATTAACTTGGTTATGATCTGGAACACTCTAAAGTGTTAGGACTTGCCTGTTCTTATCTTGCTCGTTCGTTTCTGAAAAAAACATAATAGAAGAGTGAGTCCCCGAAGTCCAGATCGTATTTAGGACCTTCGAACCTTAGCAGTTGTTTATTCTCTATTTCCCATACTCCTTAAACTTCTTTTCTTTAGAGGCTCCTACCCGTCTAACCGTAGAGCAACCCACAATGCCTGGACTCCTTGAGCAGGATGCTTCTATGCCTATCGCCATTGTAGGCGTGTCAGGTAGATTTCCAGGAGATGCAACGACACCGGGCAGACTTTGGGACTTGATATCCCAGAAGAGGAGCGCACGAACTGATGTCCCTAAAAGTCGCTACAATGTAGATGCTTTTTATCATCCTAGCCCGGAACATCAAGGCAGCTCAAGTGCTCGAGCTGGACATTTTCTAAAAGATGATGTCGCAGCGTTCGATGCCCCCTTTTTCAAGATAACCGCTCAAGAAGCCCATGCCATGGACCCCCAACAACGGCTGGCCCTTGAGTTGTCATATGAGGCTTTAGAATCTGGTAAGATCTTACCTCAACCACTATACAAATTATTATTATTGACTTACACCGTTGCGTAGCCGGTCTCAAAATGGAAGATATATCAGGATCAGTAATGGGTTGCTATATGGCCACCTGTGTAAGAGATTACGCAGCAATACGCGCCATTGACCCAGACGATTATCCGTAAGTCTCCTGTTCTATAGCACCATCGTCATCTAACACTATTCTAGTCGATATGAAGCAAATGGCAGTATGGGCACTGCTATGATTGCGAATAGAGTTTCCTGGTACTTTGATATCAAAGGCCCGAGTATCAGCTTGGATACTGCGTGCTCTTCATCCCTAGTCGCTCTTCATCTGGCCTGCCAAAGTATTCGCACCGGTGAAAGTACAGCGGTGAGTTCGCATCATTTGACATTTATATTTGCCCCATAAACAAATGCTAATAAGCCAACCTTCTGTCCAGGCACTTGTGGGTGCTACAAATTTAATTTTGATGCCGCACACGTCCAACCACTTAAGTACATTAAGTTTTTTGAGCCCAGATGGCAAATCTATGGCATTTGATCACAACGCGAATGGCTAGTATGTTCCCCTTTTCTCAAGTTTCACCCGCAATGTTTTCCATCCTTACACAGGAAACAAACTGCGGCAACAGACAGCCATACACGATTGGAATGCTGACATGTTCAACCCAACAGTTCTCGTGGCGAGGGTGTTTCCGTTATTGTTGTGAAATCATTAGCGGATGCTATTCGGGATCGCGATGTCATTCGCGCTGTAATTCGGGGCACATCCGTCACACAGGACGGACGAACTCCCGGTAAGTTAAACATACCCTATAACTTGTCACTCATGCAGCACAGTCTAACGACGGTTGTACAGGAATAAACTTGCCCTCATCTGAGGCTCAAGAAGCCCTAATTAGAGCCGCGTATGCAAATGCCGGACTGGAGCCTGACCAGACGGCTTATTTCGAGGCCCATGGTCCTGGTAAGGAACCTTCTAGTCCACATCCATTGGCTTTCTGTGTCCTGACCTAGTCTTTTCCAGGTACACCGGCTGGAGATCCTTTGGAAGCTTCTGCCATAGGCGCCGTGTTTAGAAAGAAGCGCAAGAGCCAGGACCCATTATTTGTTGGTTCGGTCAAGACAAATATAGGACACTTGGAGGCTGGCGCCGGACTCGCGGGTCTGGTCAAGGCGATCTATGCCCTTGAGAAAGGCCAAATTCCCCCTAATATCTGGTTTGAGAAAGCCAACCCCAAAATTGACTTAGAACAATGGGGCCTAGCGGTGTGTATCCCTAGAGTCGGGTCCGACTCCATCTGACAGTCTCCACTAACAAGGGTTGTTTAGGTTCCAACAGAGGTTCTACCATGGCCTACTGATGGCCTGCGCAGAGCTAGCATCAACTCCTTTGGTTACGGCGGGACAAATGCTCATTGCATTCTGGACGACGCCCATCATTATCTCAGGGAGCGCGGACTTTCAGGGCGACACAACACTGTGACAACTGTGCGTCGTCAACGCAGAATTGACCACCAGCTCCCGGAGATTCCGAAATCACCTTTCGAAAATCTATCGTCTCCAAACTTCGACGACGATAATTCCAGCTCGGAGAATGCCAGTGACCATGATACCAGGACTACCGTTTCCGAGAACACCGATATTGGCGATACCCCTGTGACTCCACAGCTACTAGTATGGTCGTCCCACGAGCAAAGCGGGATTGGCCGGATGGCCAGCAGCCTCCAATCATATCTCAAGGATGATGAGACCTTCCCGGCAGACGAGCCTAGCTTCATGAAGCGCCTGGCTTACACATTGTCCAACCGCCGCAGCAAACTCTCATGGACGTCTTTCGTGGTGGCGTCCAACAAGGCCGATGCAATCAAGGCACTAGAGATTCCAAGCAAGCCACTACGACCGGCTCAAAACCTTTCCGCGATCTTCGTGTTCACTGGCCAGGGCGCCCAGTGGTTTGGTATGGGTAGGGAGCTGCGTGCTTATCGCACATACAACGAACGATTGCTAGAAGCCACATCCCACCTCAAGTCGTTGGGGTGTGAATGGGATCTGCTCCAGGAACTATCGGCCGCGGAGACCGAATCACGCGTCAATGAACCACAGATCAGCCAACCTGCATGCACCGCTGTCCAGGTAGCTCTGGTGGATCTCCTCCGGGAGTGGGGAATAGTGCCGTCTATTACGGTCGGACATTCTAGTGGCGAAATAGGTGCCGCGTATGCTAAGGGAGCAATCTCTCGTGAGTCCGCGTGGACGATCGCGTACCATCGAGGACGCCTGTCGGCTGGCCTCTCGACGCCAGGGGCTATGCTTGCCGTCGCGTTGGGTGAAGACGATGCGAGATCATATATCGACAAAGCCACCGCGGAGCTCAAGCCCGTGGTCGCATGCATTAACAGCCCTAAAAGCGTTACCCTGTCAGGTAGCGTGGACGCCATCAGTGAAGTGCAGACGATCATAGGGAGTCAAGCTTGGTGCAGAAAGCTCCTTGTCAAAACTGCGTACCACAGTCCGTTCATGCAAGAACTAGCTCAGCCATATCTCGAGTCCCTGCAGGGTATCACGCAAGGGAGTTCGAGTGCAGACGTCCCAGTCCGGATGTTCTCTTCTGTTACAGGTGAGGAGATTAGCAATGAATCCCTTGCATCCCCGCAGTATTGGGTAGACAACATGGTCTGCCCTGTCAAGTTTAAGCACGCGGTGGAAGCCGCCCTGGGCTCCACAGAGAGCCTCAACAAGACGATCACTTTGTTGGAAGTTGGTCCCTCTGGCGCACTTCAAGGCCCAACCAAGCAGATCTTGCAGGCGCAGCCAGCCAATAAACAGGAGGTCCAGTCTTTGAGTCTTCTGGCGCGGAAGCAAGACGCAATCCAAACCTCATTAACCGCTGCGGGTACTCTCTTCCAGAAAGGCTTCCCAGTGGACGTCGCCAAGGCCAACTCCCTTGATACAGCCGAAGAGTCACCGGCGCACCTGGTCGACCTGCCGCCCTTTCCCTGGAACCACAATACGAGGTACTGGTACGAGACGGCGCGCTCAACCGCCTATCGAAACCGAAAGGACCCGAAGCATGACTTGCTCGGGGTCCGTGATGAGTTTTCCAATGATGGCGAGCCGAGCTGGCGTAGCTTCCTCCGCCTCTCCGAGGTCCCTTGGCTTAAGCATTACACGGTACAGAACAAGCCTGTGCTCTCCTTCTCAGCCGTGCTGGCAATGGTCATTGAGGCTGTCCGACGGACTGCTGAGCCTGTCAAGACAATCGAGGCTATCCAGCTGCGCGATGTCTTCCCCGGACCACCTATCTTTCTTAGTGAAGTTGAGGACAGCCCTGTAGAGACGAAACTGCAGCTACGTCCTTGGCGACTGGCGTCTCGATCCTTGACTACGTACTGGAAGGAATTCACCCTATCTAGCCGTACTGCCGAAGGGGTCTGGACGCAGCACAGCACCGGTTTAATCAAACTGAAGTACGTTGCTGAAGACCACGACTCAGGTTTCGTCGATGAGGATGCTTCTACAGCCGAAGGATATCGACAGGAGTATTCACGTATCGCGGGTCTTGAATTGAAAGAACGTGATATCGCTCAGTTCTACGAAAAGGTAAGCCTGAATGCCCCCATTGTATCCGCTTCAAGTTGAATTCCTATGGGAACTTTGGCAATCTCGAATTTGTGTTAGCTAACAAGAGCACCTCAATAGTTTGCCAAACTGGGAATGCAATGGGGCCCTGCATACCAATCATTAGTAGAATCCCGCACTGGCGGCTCCATCATCCGCAGCTCGCTGCAGATCCCGGATACTAAATCATTGATGCCCAAGAACGTCGAATCTGAGCACATTATTCACCCCGCGGTGCTCGATGGCGTCTTCCAGATGCTGATGGCTTGTGACGGCGTTGCGAAGCCGACCGTCGCTAAGTACATCGAGAGGATCGAAATCTCGGCGAAGCTGCCCACCCAGCATGGCGGCCGCCTCCACGGCTTTGCCGACATCAAGGAGCGCTGCTTCGACGGGACCAACGGCACGGTCGTGCTCTCGGATGAGAAGTGGGAAGAGCCCCTGATCATCTTTGAGGGCCTGAAGTCGACAGACTTTGCCCCTGAGACGGAAGCGCAAGAAGATTCCCAGGCGCAGCTTAAGGCCTTGCACAAATTGGGCGCCTACGCGACATGGGACGTGGACGTGGAGAATTCCCCAGATGCTGCTACTACCTTCTTGGAGAAGGCGTGCACCAACGCACCCCAGGCCGAGTACAGTCAGATCTATGAGCTCGAATGGGCCGCCTACATCGTGTGCAAGAGGACTTTCAACCGCTTCAGCGCAGAGGACGCGGAGAAAATGGCGCCTCACCACCGTATCTACTACCAGTACATGAAGAGACAATGCGAGCTGGCCGAAGCGGGAACGCTTCCCTGCCAAACACCCGAATGGCTATCGGCGGACGAGACTGTCGAGAATGAGGTCCTCGCCCGTGTCTCGAAAGCAAGCCTGGAAGGAGAAATGATGTGCCGCATCAGCGACAACGTCCAAAGCATGCTCCTGGGCGAAGTAGAGCCATGGGAGGTGATGAGTCGGGACAATCTCCTGAACAACATGTACCGCTATGGACTTTCTGACGAGCGGACTCCCGCTGTCCAATGCGAGTATATCAAGCGCCTATCTCACAAGCGGCCACTTCGTATACTCGAGGTTGGTGCTGGTACTGGAAGTGCCACGAGCCGAATTCTATCCAGCCTTGGCCCGAATGTTGCCGGTCGTGTAGAGAAGTACACGTACACCGATATCAGTGGTGCGTTCTTCGAGGCAGCTAGCGAGGAGTTTAAGCAGTACAGCTCGATGATGGACTTCAAGGTCCTGGATATCGAGAAAGAGCCTTCGCAGCAGGGATTAGAGGAAGGGTCTTACGATCTCGTTGTAGCGTTCCAGGTCCTGCACGCCACTTCGTCAATTGGCACGACCTTGGCTAACTGCAAGAAGTTGTTGAAGCCGTATGTAACCATTGACTGGTACTGATATCTCATGCTGACTGTTAATATAGGGGTGGGCATCTCATTGTCACGGAGCTGACCAACAAGATCGCAAGACGATCGGTAGTCTTTGGAGTACTTTCCGGTTGGTGGTTAGGTATGTTGCAACTTCAAAGTGTACCACAAGAGACGATGAACTAACAACATGAAGGTGAGAATGACGATCGCCAATGGGGCCCAGAGCTCTCCGAAGAGGGTTGGGACTCGCGTCTTCGCGCCCAAGGATTCTCAGGTGTTGACTGGTCTTTCCGTGATCGAGAGGATGCCGGCCATTCATCGTCCATCATAGGATCAAGTGTTCCCTATGCTTCAAGTGCTCCAACTCCAGACAAGGTCTTGATTGTCACATCATCTGTAGAGGACCCTCAAAGCAGGTCGTTGGTGGAGAAGCTTTCACGTCGACTTTCAACATCTGGAATTTTCGTGGCGGAGAAGTCTCTTCTTTCCATCGCGAAATCCGACCTGTCTACCACAAGGTGCATCGCGGTTATGGAACTCGACAAGCCATTGTTTAGCTCTCTCAACTCCGAAGAGTTCGATGCTCTCAAGAACCTGACCCTCCACACTGAAGGTACGCTCTGGCTCACTAGAGGAGGCACATCTCTAGATACTCGCCAGCCGGAGCACAACATGATCGCAGGATTCGCGCGGACTATCCGGGGTGAAGATCCGGAGGTCCGGCTGACGACGTTGGATCTCGACCCAGACGTACCACTCGAGGACGCGAAGTTGACTGAAACAATTCTCAAGATCCTTCACCTGCAGGGAGAACCGCACAATTCCGACCATGAGTTTGCCGAGCGAAACGGTGCGCTCCACGTCTTGCGTATCGGTCCCGATGAGGAACTCAGTAAAGTCTTGGCCCTAGACGAGTCACTGGAGGATAAGTTGACGACGCAACCCCTCAAGCAGCCTGGTCGATCGCTAAAGCTCGACCTGAAGAGGACGGGCGACCTAGACAGTTTCTACTTCAGAGACGATGACGACTACTCAAAGCCATTGGGCGATGATGAGATCGAGATTGAAGTCAAAGCAACCGGGCTTGATCCGTATGACATGGCGATTGCCGTGGGCCAGCTCTGGGACCCCAACCTCGGCATCGAGTGCAGTGGTACCGTAACTCGACTCGGAAAGGACGTTACGGGATTCAGTCTAGGAGACCGTGTAATGACATGTGGACTTGGCTGGTACAAGACTTTCATCCGGAACACACAAGACATGTTCCAAAAGCTGCCAGACACAATGACGTTCGAGGAGGGTGCGACCACAATGATATCCTACGGGACAGCAGTCTACAGCATCTTCAATGCCGCACGACTCCAAGCGGGCGAGACTATCTTGATCCATTCGGCTTCAGACTGCCTAGGTCAGACCGCCATCAATGCGGCACAGCACGTCGGTGCCAAAGTTCTTGCGACGGTTTCTTCGGAGGCAGAGAAACGACACCTGGTTGAGAACTACAACATCCCTGAAGACCACATCTTCAGCAACAAGGATGCGGGTTTCGTACAAGGCGTCAAGCGGATAACGCAAGGTCGAGGCGTGCAGGTCGTATTGAACTCGTTGACCGGCGAGCTGTTGAGGCAGACTTGGCATTGCATTGCGCCTTTCGGTCGGTTTATCGAGCTAGGAATGAAAGACATTAGTAAGTATCGAAGACCACCCCTATCCTCGTGCCTTCTGCTGACTTCTCTCTCCAGAGAGTAATACGGGGCTGGACATGGTGCCCTTCGCAAGTAACGCGATCTTCGCAGGAGTCAACGTTTTGACGATGTACCGAACAAACCGACCGCTTTTCAGCAACCTCATGGCCGACGTCTTCCGGTACTTCGCAGAAGGAGTCATCAAGCTTGTGAAACCACTGCATGTTTTCAAATTCTCTGAGATCTCCGAGGCATTCAGGATGTTACAAGCAAGGAAGCACGGCGGAAAGGTGGTTCTTCAAGTGGATGACGAAGACAAGGTGCCGGTTAGTTACATGGCCTCACGAGGTTTTGAGTACCAAAACACTGACGAGAATCTAGGCTACTCCCGCCAAGAAGGCCGAAATTTCATTGCGTCCTGATGCAACTTACATCATCCCAGGAGGAACAGGCGGTCTTGGTCGCCCATTGATGAGGTGGATGGCAAGCAAGGGGGCTCGCAACCTGGTTGCTACGTCTCGATCTGGCGCCAAGGATCCCAGAGTACAGCAGCTTCTCCAAGATCTGTCCAAGCTTGGCGTTCGAGCCGAAGCATTTGCTTGCGACGTTGGCGACGACGAGCAATGCCAGCAGGTACTCGACAAAATCCAAGCAGAGGGATTCCCTCCCATACGTGGAGCTATTGTGATGGCCATGAATGTGAAGGTAATATCTCGATGCATGTTGTTTGTCAAGACGGTGGCGCTAACATCATATGCCAGGACTCCATGTTTGAGACCATGTCCTGCGACGCTTTCTGGGCAGCGTTGAGGCCCAAGTACAAAGTAACGTGGAACATGCACCGCATGCTGCCTACGGATCTAGACTTTTTCATCAGCATGTCTTCGGCGGCAGGTGAAATCGGTTCCATAGCACAGAGCAACTATAATACCGGTAAGTCTACCATAATTATACCAGGGCACATATGATACTAATAATGGAAAAAGGCAACACTTACCAAGATGCCGTCATGCACTACCGCCGTGCCCAAGGCTTGAAGGCAACAAGCATCGACCTTGGATGGATGGGAGAAATCGGGTTCGTATCTGAGCAGGGCAAGGTGCCAGAAATTGTTAGTGCTGGCGCACCTCAGCTTAATGCGGCACAATTCCTAGCCATCATGGAGGCCGCCATGGCGGATAAAGTCGACACACACCCAATCCTCGGCCTTGCCAGTGGTGGCCTAGTCAGGGCGAATGGCTTCGACGATCCATATTGGTTCTCGGATGCGCGTTTCGGACCCTTAAGCGTGTATGACACGCAGCAGACTGTTGGTTCGCAGAGCCGTGGGTCAAGCAATGTCACTGCCGACATGGCCACCGTATTGGGTTCTGCAAAGACTATGGACGATGCGACGAGTGCCGTATGCTCGGCCTTAATGGCTAAGCTTGCAAAGGGTTTGATGATGGAGCTAGAAGACCTGGACAGCAGCAGGCCGATCAACACTTACGGAGTGGATAGTTTGGTCGCTGTAGACATTCGTGCTTGGGCCCTCAAAGAGCTGCAGGCAGTCATACATGTTTCTGAAATCTTGCGCAGCGCTCCTATGATAGAGCTGGCCGGCTCTATTGCTGCAAAGTCGAAATTCCTGCCACCTTCTCTCCAACCCGAAGGTGCCGCCCAGAAATAGACCAGATATTCTCTTGCCACCTCAACGTCAACAAAAAAGGCTTAGATTTTCTGAGCTACAGCTAATAGACACCACTACAGTTAGACAAAAGAGTACTATTTCTTTTATAGGTCAGTATCAGGCAGGGAGGACACTCATTATGAACCTTATTGGCTGGAATTAGAAAAGGAAGGGCACTCACTAAATCTTTTATTTGTATTCTTAGTAATGACACTTGATGAATAATGACAGAATTAAATAACTGATAACCATAAATTGTGCTAATAAATTTACCAGCTTACCTAGTTATTTGCCCAGGGTCAAACCGAAACCCGAGTTCACCTCTCCAATACTCATAAGATGAAGTCATTATCATCACAGCTGTGACAATATGGCAGCGACTTCTTCAGCGTTGATATGTTCCACTTCCGGAGTAGAGAAACATGCCGAGTGAACATGATTGGTGTACGTCTTCTCTTTGAGTTGTAGTCTCTGGATTAATTCACCAACGTTGTCTCTTCGCACTCCACCGCCAATGATAATGTCAATCCCAAGAATCTCTGCTCTTGCAATGATATCCCCCAAAATGTCCATATGTTGTATGGCCTTTCCAAGCCCGCCAGACGTGAGTATAGCATCGAAGCCACAGGTTGCCAAATCGTCAAGTCCTGTACTCCAAGATCGATGCTCTTTGGGATCAGATCCATCATCCTCGCAGCTGATGATCTCGTCAAAGGCCCGATGGAAGACAGCTTTGAATGGACGAGCCGCTTGGACAAGACGGGTACACCTGTCCTTGTCCACGAAGCATCTCGGTGAGCGTAGACCTACTTTATGCGAGTCTTGCGGCTGTACCCGTGACATGTCTAGCCCGCTTTGATCCTCTTTCAAAATTCCAAATACAAAACCATCACCCCGTGCCTCTTGCAAAAACCTTGTGTCTTTGAATTTCTTAATAGCAGCCTCCATCTGCTCAAACTCCTCATCTGAGTAGATAAAATCACGCCCTTGTGACCCAGGGGGCGGGCCTCGCGGTCTAATCATGATGCGCACGGGGACATTGAGGTGTGATACACGCTCAAGATCCTCGACGGAAGGTGTCAAGCCGCCATCTGGATATGAGCCGCTAGCATTCAGCTCGATGCGAGATGCGCCAAGTCGCACTGCACTCAATGCGGCACTTGCACCAAAAACGGGAATTTCAAGACCTATACCCATTATTCCTGTTAGACAGCAGACCGTATTCACCTTAAGTATCTTATTTATGTTTTGTCAGTAGAGTAAATCCAGTATGTATAGAAATGAAAGACTTCTTGTGGGAGCTTTGGGGAACTTGGCTATGTAGAACACATCACTTCGATGTTTTTGATGTTATGTAAGCCGTACCATGTGGGGTAGGTAAGTACAAGGATAGCACGTGGTTCGGAGTACCTTTTCAGGTGTTCGGAGAACACAAGACATGGAATCATATCTCCGGCAGGATGATCACATGTAATGATGACTGTTGTATAAGGGTGGGTCAAGGTTGAATGGAGGTTTTGCTGCCAATTTCTATGTAGGTATTCTACAAAAGTCCCAAAATAAGGCTAGGAGGAAAGAAAGACAAACATACATATACGTCGTACAAGCACTGGTACCTACTGTGTAAGTATCTCGTCAAATGGATGGGGCTGTCTGGTGGCGCATGTGCCAGTTGCCAAGCAATACGTACAGCATGTACGCAGTACAGTATGATATGTACTTATTAATAGTTCAATCCAACTTCGACAAACGCTTGTATATGCAGTCATGAATATTTCTAGTTATTAATATTAGTAATTCCAGTAATTATCGACATTACATATAATTAGTTTCGGCTGCTGTCTATGTTACAACTAATCTTAGTAGTTGTTAATATTAATATTAGTACTCGGTAATAGTTAGTCTTGCTACCAGGCTACTGTCGCAGTACTTATACATATATAGCTCATCAATATACACTCATTTATAGGTACCTAGGTCATTATCTAATGTCTGAGTAGGATAAGCAGCATCAGAAGGTACTGCATTCTTAACCTAGTTAACTCACTTATAGCTTGATTTGTCTAACTTGATTCACTACCTACGTACATTCTTGGTGATGGGCTTACTAAGTAGAAAGAAAAGGGGGATAACCTTTCCCCTAGTGCTACTTTCGGCTTGATTTCCAGATATTCGGTTTGCATTTGTTCTCTACCTAGGTATGGCTAGTATGACTTGAAGTTGATGACAGGTTGGTCATGCGGTATGAATAAGTATCATCAAATAATGTTCCCTGATGAATTACCTAGTCTAAAGCAAACTGTGTATCCTGATAAGATCAGACGACCCCCAGATGACTAGCTTCATTCAATAGGCAGGCAAGATGGGCCCCAATGTCAAGAAACCCAGTAGACTCCATTCTAATCCTTAGCAGTGAAGCCCTCCGACCGCTCTTGCCCACTGGAGTAGTCAGTTTGACATGGCAGTGATTCATATTCGTCTGAACCGCACCGGTTGTAGGTCACGCATTTGCTCAAGTTTGCCAAAAGAGGGGACTTGCAGGTATATTCACCGCTTCGTTTCTGAGTTATGTTCTTCTTCTACGGATAGGATGCATTTATTCTCTCACACTCTCTCTTTCTTCTCTGAACTATCCTATTCCCCAACGTGTGGCCTTCACGATTCCCCCAACTACCTCCCTGGCAAAGCAAAGGACCCTAATTGCACCTATCAGCTAACTACATCTCTTTCTCCGTCTTTTTGTCCAACAAGACACAATGGGAGGGAAAGTGTGGTCTGATCGCGAGGAGAAGCACTTCTGGCGTGTTGCCGTTGCGCAGTCTGCTAAACGTGCCGGTGTTGACCGTGCAAAGAGCGAGAAGTCCTGGGATCAGCTAGCGAAGGAAATGCAGCGAGCCCTTGGTGACCAGGCTCGCCGTGATTACAGTGGGACTATGTTGTGTAAGTGGACTAAGTTGCTTAATCCATTGTCGCAAGTTAACAAATTCCAGTTGAGCATTACTTTCAGAATATTGAGAGTCAGCGCCGATCACCAAACGCCGTCATTTATGTCCACGAGTATCTACGCAAGCTTGGTATGTTGCCTCTTCGCTGTATTTATTTCAAATCACTCAAGGACTTTGTTAACTCTTTTGCTAGGGCAGAATAAACCCCAACCAGGCCCGTCTGGCCGCACTCCAAACTCTTCTGATCCTGGACTCCTACGCCGCGGAAGACATCGTGCTGATAGCACCCCAATCGTCCGGACCCTGACAGCCGAAGCACCTCCTGTAGGCCATGAGGTTCCGCGGAGACTACGGGCCCGCCAGCCTTTGAAGTATACAACTGCCACACCGGAGCCTTCGATCGATCCAGCTTTACGCTATACCCCATCTACCTATATGTCCTTGCCACTGTCAAATGTAAGGCAAGAGTTACATAATGATAGTCCGTCTGGACCATCATCCAGCTCGGTTTCTGCAGAGGTTCTCCCTTCTGTGGAAACCAACAACCAACATGTCCCCGATGAGTCTCTTTTTGTAGAGGATGACGGCCCAGATGCGATATATAACGACGAAGATAAGCACAGCTATGGCGCTGAATACCTACATAGCGGACAACAAGCTCACGTACGGCCACAAGAACAAATCTACGGGGATTTGGACGTAAAGGCACCGTGGCCTTCTAGTTGCCACTCCTAACAGAAACAGGTTGGGAGAATAGCGGAATTGATGCAGATTATTAGATTAAGGAGGGTTATTTCAACTTAAGGTACCGGATTGCAGTACTTTCTATTCCCTGCAAGAGATTCATCTCTGTTTTATGTAGCAACCGACATTATGATTTGATTTGATTTAAGCCGGTACTGCATTTATTCGGGATTAGATTAATAAAATTAAGCGATTATTATTATATTAAACTTTATTTATATTAAATGGTTTTTTTTTCTTTTATTTTATTTTTTATTATAATAATTAAATAATTTAAAATGTTATATATTTTTTATTTTAATATAATATAGCTTTTAAAGGAGAAGAGAAAAAAGGGGGGGTGGGAGGGATTAAAGTGATGAATTAATCTCACCTAAAGGGCAATAACCATAGATGGCGCAACTTCAATTGTCGCCTGTTCTCACTAGGCTCAGGACTAAGACAGCACAGCCAGTTAAATATATTTGGACCTTTAATTAGTTACTAGGTTAGTCTCTGTTACTTGTCTACTTATCTACAGCAATGCCTAAAGTTAGAGACAAGAAATAGGGGGTTATGTACTGCTACTAAGTAATATCTGAGATTAGGTATCCTTATTTATGAATTTAATGTCGTGTTTATTAATTTGCTTTATGAGCTTTATGGATGGCACTAAGTAAGATCTCGACTTATCATTTGCTAACTGATAATACAGCAGACAAGGCTCTGAGTCTATTATCCCAGTCTGTAACACGGGGTTTACATATATAACAAGCCTCTGTATGTGTTAGATTCGCATCCGGAATCCTAGCGACTAACCAACGCAGATAAAGCTTAAATATATAACTCGACTTCTCTCTTGGGCTCTATTATCCGGAATGCACAGGGAGATGACAGGTCTTAGACCTTGTAAGTGGGCGTGCTTTACCATGAGTGAACCGATGGTGGATTAAAACTCAAGAAAATGGATGGTTTAAGCTTCTTTAAGGTCCAAAAGTTCAGAGCTACTCAAACGGACTCTGGGGGTCAGGAGCTTGATAGCCACGCGACATCAAGAAAGACTCAAGCTGTTGTTCTAGGTTTGAAAACTAGGAAAGATTAGCACGCAATCACAGAACACACAAAGCTGGACCACATACTATGCTCTTCTTGTTCAGAGGTTTCACGCCATTCTTGACCCAAAGACCCCAGCTGCCCATCATGTTAGCCAGCATCATATCCGTCATTAGGCGATCTCCAACGACGGCGATTTGACTGGGATGGGTTACGCCAGCCTCCGGATGAGCTTTGAAGTGAGCCAGGATCTCGTCCTTGCATCCGGGCTTCTTGGTGCGATGCGCGAGCACCGAGACCCCGACCGTTGACTCTAATTCTTTTGCTAAGCGCCCATCACGATCGTAGCTCGTCGCCCCAGCAGTATTAGATACAATTAGAAGTCGACGGCCAGGAAACTCTTTCCGGAGTTGTTGAAAACGCTCCTAAATCAACGTCAATGGCTTATTTCAAGACGGGACAGGCAAGTTGTTTAGCGAGCGGAAACGCCGGATGTGCTTTATCCACAAAGATCAAGATTCGGTCGGACACCCTGTACATACCACATAGGCAGGATATATCTCACTCGTATCCGGGTATGCAAAACAATCGTCTTTATCAAGGACTACTGCCTTTATATCCACCTTCTTTCCTCGTCCTTCGAAGGCTCTCTCTAGGGGGCTTGGTATGTCATTAAAAGTTGAGACTGTCGCATGAGGGAGACATAGCGACGGCTTTGCAAGAAGTCTAAAAACATTGACAGACCCCGATAAATTGAGATTCATGGTGGACAGTTGGCCTTTAGAGCGATGCTCCGTTGATATTATATCATGTGGTAAATCCACATGCTTTTTAGAATGAGATAGGGGAGGTTGGCAGAACTGGGAAGCTGATGAAGGTGTGCGTTAGAAAATATCACAGATCTGTACGAATTACGGAGTACCTACGTAAACTGGAGGGAACCCTAGGTCGTCGTTACAGGCGGGTCCGATGCCGTTGTTCCAGCAGGGTCCCCCCTAGCGCCCCCGCTAGTTAGTGTATAACGCTCTTGGTGAGATCCCAGCAGGCTGCGGCTCTGATAAACCACGTGCCCCCGCGGCAAGGGCCTTACCGCGAGCAACCCTGCAGCGGCCTGGCTTACCTACCGCGCCGCGAGATCCACATACCGGCAGGTAGCATCCGACGCGACTTTCGCGATGTAAGGATAACGAAGACCGATCCTCGGCTTTACTCGACTGCCCAACCCATTATAATTCCCCCAAGATCTCCAAAACGTCTTTGCTCATTCTCGATAACCAATTCCCATTATGGTACGCACGAAAAGATCGCATCCTAAAGATGCCACAACAGAACCTAGCTCTAAGAGCTCACCACGAAAACGAGCCCTCGACCATGACCAGCAAGAATCAGCCCAAGGCACCCCGACTAGGCGGCGAAGCAATCGCCCAGGAGCAGGGGTGCGCCTCAATGGCCTCGCAAATGGTCACCAATCCGAATACGATTTTCCCTCGGACGACGACGATAGCTTAGCAAATGTAGCTGTGAAAGCGACGCCGAGCGGGAGGAAGAAGCGCCCAGTTGCGACGACGCCCAAGACAAATGGCCAAATCACGACTCCCCGTGGTCGAAGGAAACAAGTCTACGACGCGGTGACGCCGTCTAGAACCAATGGCGGCGCCAACGCGGAGACGCCGATATGGAAGCGGAACGATCGCTCCGCGAGGAAGAAGAGCGCCAGGGCTCTAATAGAGAAGGTCGTGGCCGGGGAGGATAGTGATGAAGAGGCTGATGAGGATCTAGAAAGAGAGATCTACGAATCTAGTGAAGATGACGAGGAAGATACTGGGGTGGAAGAAGCGCTCCGGGACGACGAGGACACCGAGAATCTCCCTGACGAGGCCGCGACCCCATCCAAGAAGCCCCGAGGAGGCCGACCGAAAACGAAGAAAGTTACGAAACCATCAAGAAAGAAATCACCGACGCCGCCTCGAGATCTACCTCCGCACGAGCTGTATTTTGCGCAGAACAGACCTGGGGCGTCGAAGACGTCGAATAATAACCTCGCATCCCTAAAACTTCTAACGCATGACGAATATTTCTCAATACTCCACGACTACAAGGACCCCCACGCCGAGGATTTAGAGTTCCTACAGTCAATACACCTCGAGTCTTTCCCACAGTGGACGTTCGAGCTTTCCCAGGGCTTCAGCGTCTGCTTATACGGGTACGGGTCGAAGCGAGCGCTCCTTCACAAGTTCGCAAAGCACATATACAACAGGTCGTCGAATCACACCGCTAACAAAATCGTGATCATCAACGGGTACGTGCGGACGAGCTCTCTGCGCGAGATTCTGGGCACCGTCGCGAGTGCGGTAAACACGTCTCACAAGCTGCCGGCGAGCAACCCCTCGGCCATGCTGGACAGCGTGGAAGCGCTGCTTTCGACCCACGAGGTGCAGATCACCGTCATACTGAACTCGATCGACGCCGCGCCCCTGCGGAAGCCCGGAATACAGCCCATTCTGGCACAGCTAGCGGCGCATCCGAACATCCAGCTCGTGTGCTCCGCCGACACGCCGGACTTCGCCCTGCTGTGGGACAGCAGCCTGCGGTCCTCGTTCAACTTCGTGTTCCACGACTGCACGACGTTCGCGCCGTTCACGGCGGAGATCGAGGTCGTCGACGACGTGCACGAGCTGCTGGGCCGGAAAGCCAGGCGGGTCGGCGGAAAGGAGGGAGTGACGTACGTCCTGCGCAGCCTGCCCGAGAACGCCAAGAACCTGTTCCGCCTGCTGGTCGGCGAGGTCCTGGCCGCCATGGACGACGCGGGCGAGTCGTCCGACGGCGAGAACCCGGGCGTCGAGTACCGCATGCTGTATAACAAGGCGGTCGAGGAGTTCATCTGCAGCTCGGAGATGGCCTTCCGGACGCTGCTGAAGGAGTATGCTTTTTTATACCCTGAAAACCCCCGAACGTACCCGCAATACTGACAGGTTCCCAGATTCCACGACCACCAGATGATCACGAGTCGCAAGGATGTCCTCGGGACCGAGTTGCTGAGCGTGCCCTTCCGGAAGGAAGAGCTCGAGGGGATTTTGGAGGACCTCATGTCATGAAAAGCGTGTATAACAATCATCACAACCATGGGCGTATTGAATAGATAGATAGACAGAGAGGACATAGACACATGCATAACAAGCCACGCGAGATACCTGTTCACGTTCCGTCTGATCTCACGGCTCAAGCCTCATCTGATCCAGTGTGCTCCTTATTGGGATCCTGCCTCTCCTCCTTTCCCCCCTCCTCTGCCTCCTCCATCAACTCGCTCTGCCCGTCCAGCCCCGACCACTTGGGCTTGCCATCGGGTATATCCACGACGCGCTGGCCGTAGAAGATATGGCATCTGAAGAAACGCCGGTGTTAGGTACTGTAGCAGCCAGCTGATCGCCAGACAGACAGACAGATGATTTCACGTACTGTGGCTCAAACAGCCTCCTCTCGGCGGCGCCGCGGAAGTCGATGAGGCCCGGGAACAGCAGGGCGACGCGGCGGCCCTCGTCCATGATGGGCGCGCGGCAGTGCGCGCAGCTGACCTTGCACGGCAGGCGGTGGCGCGCCTCCCGCGCACCCGCGTGGTAGAAGGCCAGGCCCGCCGCCCCGCGCTCGAAGTGCACGTCCGCCTTCTCGAAGATGGCGGCCCATTGGAACGGCGCGCCTGTGGGGTGGGGGTTAGATTAGTTGGTTGCTAGGCTTTTGCTTTGCTTTGTGACGCTTATATATATGTGTGTGTGTGTATGTGTAAGTTGCGATAAGAGAAAGGGGCGTAGGTAAAGGGACATGCAAGCGGAAGAATGAAACCACCCACCGTGAAGCGCCTGGCAACCGACGCAGTGGCAGAACTTGGCCGCCAGCGGCTTCTCGCGGCTCAACCAGTACCGGATGCGGCCGCAGTGGCAGCGAGCCATCCACCGCTTGTCGGACTGCTCGTCAGCGGGCGTCACGCGGTACGGCGGCTTGCTCTTCCATTTCTCATCTTCCTCGTTATCTGCAGCTGATGCCATCGTTGCCGCCGTGGTCCCTCGCGTTCGCGGCGGTGGTGTCGTGGTATGATGATATGGTGCTATCACTTGTCCTGTGAAATCGTGATGCGCAGGCGATTTCTTCTTCTTCTGGATCAGGGGTGTAAACGTTGTTGACAATATGGTTGGAAATGGTGTATTAAACGAACGATGGTGGTGACGTCGGAGACCGGATTGGAACGCTCTGATTGGCGGTTTAGACATGTTCTTCTTCCAATCTTCGGGGGAAATGCGAAAGAACTACAATCTTATGGAGATTGGTATATTTTGAATTCGCTCTTTGCTTTTTTTAATTGGACGCGTGTCTGTGCTTACTTCCGAATTATCACTTACGGTGTTGATATAAGTCTGCTTGATCGCTGTGGTTGGCTGGTCTGTCATCGAAACCGATCGGTCACTTACACCGTAGACCAACTCCTACTTATCTATGAGCTTGGTTTAGGTATAGTAAAGCGATTTATGTGAGTTTCAATATCGTGGCTCATCAAGTCCCATCTACTCATGTCCAAACTTTAACTGTATGTAGGGTTTGGGTATGATGTGAATGTTTCATTATAAGAGAGCATATAGTTCTCTGTGCCTATATAGATTTCCGGCCTTAATTTGGACGAACATCCAGAGAGCAATTATTCATAACTATGAAGCATTCCAACTGAGGGGTTTTCTGCTTATGCTTATAAAGGGTTTATAGAATCAAGCTATATCTTATTTTAAGGGGTCTTTGACTCAAGTTATAATTATCTTCGTCGCGCGAACTTATCCGTCCTAAGATCTATCTAAGGTGTTAGAGTGTAGGTAGCGTACCTTGGCAGCCGCGGCGGCCATTATCCACGCCTGTGTCCATTACGTTCCCGTTTCTGTGTCAGACTATGTTCTTTGACATCAATATTATAGTCGCCATGTTCAAACCGTCTTCTTTGCAGGCTTTCGTATGGATCACCATCTTAGGGCCGACTCTAGCTCGTATTCCAGACCTTTCACGGACCGGATCAGAGTCCGAATGTCGGTGTTTTCCCGGGGACGAGTGCTGGTCTAATGATGGCCCAGGCAATAGCGAGAGGCAAAAGTAGATACATTGATAGATGAGGTATGAGGGATGGAGGAAATGAGGTAGCTGGCTAGATCTCCCTTGCTTTAGGTATGTGGGTGCTTGGTCATCTTTCCTCCCCACACTAATGCAGCTGAATGGGCTGCTTTCAACGAAATGATCCAGGGGAGACTCATTGCAACCATTCCCATTGCAAGCGTATGTCATAACGATTCATTCGCTCCTTACGATGCAGAACAGTGCAAGCGGCTTCAGGATGACTGGCTTCTACCCAAGACACACTAGGTACACCACCTCCTTATCGATCATGGCTCAATTCTTCGCCAACATGAGCTGCAACCCTTTTACCGAACTTTCCGCTAAGTGCGTCCTGAGAACATATGTCCAGTACGCTGTGAATGCCACTGGACAGGATGACTTCCGGAAGACAATGGCTTCTGCTACCGACAGAAACATTCGGTTTATCATTCAAAATACGGGCCACGATTATTTCGAGCAGTCTACTGGGGCTGGAGCGCTTGCTCTTTAAAATAACATTTTATTGGTCAGTTATTTACTAGTTATTTGGATATTTTTATAAGGTTGATAACTGCCTGATTTGCCTCTTAATCTGCCTTTTGACCTTTATACAAGCTGCAATTGTAATAGATTTCGAATCTAGTAGGGATTCCACCCATGCAGTTCGAGCCAGATACCTTGATAATATTTGCTGATTTGAGGGCCAAGGACTGGTACAGCACAAGAACTAGATAGCTGAACCTCAAGTCAATCAAGTCTCATTAACCCTGTATTTCAGCAATAGTTACATCCACTTTCAGTCGAATAATTTCCAGCCACCTGCAACACCCTTCTGGAACAACCCTTCAGGATCATACTTCTTACTCGTTACCTGTAGCTTGGCCTTGTTCTCCTTGCCATATGTTTCAATTGGATCTTGGAAGGGCGAAGCGTAGTTCATGTACTTGTATGGGACTGCTGTCCCCCTCATCGCTGCATCCTGGTCAATAGCCTCGATGACGCTCCCGAATGTCGAATGAATCTTGTCATCGTCTTCTTTGTTCTGCCAGAAGGACAATATCAAGATGGACATAAGTGGTCCATCTAGGGGATCGATTCCCAATGAGTTCCCGCCTCTAGACGCTGTCTTGTCTAGGAGAGAGTTGGGATAGGCTTGGAGTGTGAACGACGTGGTGAGGCCTTCGATAGCTTTAAGAGGTCCGAGGGCATCCACATAAGTTTTATATGCTACCATCAACGTGGGAACGTCAGCCTTGATGGTGGTGTTGATGTAGGAGACCCTGTGCGGAGTTGCCAGGTTAGTCCCAAAGGCTTAAAAGCAACCAAAAAATAAGACATGGTTCAGGAAATTCATGGCTTTCTCACCTAGAAGTCGAGGACCCCTGGCCTGCCTGTTCCTTTGCTGCATCCACGAGATCTAGCATGCGAACTGATCTCATCTGGTCGAGCTGAGGCTGCATGTTGATGTAAGGGTCAAGAACTTGCGGGTTTTCGACCTCCTTTGTATAATACACCTGGTTCATGCACATAACTTCGCTGATCTGGGCGAACGCAGCACTATAACCGGCACCAAGCATGATATGTGTCTCATCGGTCGCTTCCGGATCTTTGAGCTCCTTGACGTAGGCCTCCACCTGGCTTGGGAAACTGTCGGGAAAGTAGAACACAGTGCCGCCCCAGAACTTACCCTGCTTGAAAGTCCGCATGTCGTACCTAGTAACGATAGCAAAGTTGTTCCCCCCACCTCGGAGAGAAACAAATAAATCCGTGTTCTCGTTTGGATTGGCGTTGATAACTTCTCCGGATGCTAGTACAGCTTCGAAATTTGTTACATTATCCGTAATAAAACCTTCTCGAGTAGAGAAGAAGGAGAGGCCACCTAATAAGGCTTAAGTAAGACACCTGGCACAGTATTTGATATGTAAAAAGGGCGGAGGCATATGGTTAATCCTTACCAGAGAGAGAGAGCCCACCAATGCCACCCATACTGGATCGACTACCAGTCACAGCAAGCCCCTTCTCCTGTAGTTTGGAGTAGACCTCGCCCCAGCGCTCACCTGCCCCAATTGAGACAGTTGCATCATCATCTTTGAGATGGATACCAGTCAAGTTGCGCAAGTCGACAGTGATGCCATCGTCTACGTTGTTGCATCCAAGCGCAGGTTGTTGCCCTGCCCCTCGCACAGCGAACTTCACGCTGCCCTGCAGTGCGAAGGGTCTAATGACATGTATAAACTTGACAACATCATCCCTATCATTGGGTAGGAAGATGGCTCTTGGCTGAAGTTCGGCCTGTGTCTTGGAAAGATATGACGTGTTGAGAGTAATGAATGCATCGGTACTAGGAAGTATCACCTGCGCCGTTGAAAAGGCTCCCTTCAAAGCTTCGACAACTTCGTTTGCAGCCATAATTGCCGTGAATGTGGCTTGAACAGGATTTGTTTGGTATAGAGTGGGGTCAAGAGAATAGTATACTCGTGATAACACAGAAGGCAATGCTGTCGGGCTGTCCTCGCTGTCTTATGTTGGTGTTCTACCTTTATTTACATCACACTGTCTATGACACAAAGGATGCAAAGTGATCGACTGCGACATAGGGACGGAGGGCATTCTCAGCCCTTTACAATACACTGATCGGTTACACTATTATCACTTGGAGTGCACACCGAAAACCCTGGAAGCCGCACGAGTTTGGGGGCTGAAGCAGTCTTACATATATATGGGAAGGTGACCTTATTACAACACATGCATCATGAATTAATTACATAAGGTTACGGGCCGAAGCAGGCTGGCATAAGTAAGGCAAACTTCAGGACTAATTAATGCATTAATTAAGAGAATTGCTATTTAAATAGTGTCCCCATTTAAATAATATATAAAATACCTTTTAAAACCCTTACCGCTTACTTAATTAGGTATTTTATTATTTATTTAATATTATAATTTTTATTACCCGCTTAATTAGGTATTTTATTATTTATTTATTTATTTTTTTAATTATTTTTTTTAATTATTTTTTATTTACGTTTTTTTATTATTTTTTTAAATACTTTTATTAATTTATAATACCGATTTTAAATTTATTTAAAAAAATCCCGAAAAAACCTTTTTCATTATTTTTTTTTAAAAAATATATTAATATAATAGCATTTATTAATATAGCGGCGTAATTAAATAATAATTATTATTATAATAAAATAATAAAAATAAGGAAAAAAAAAAGGTTTAAATATATATATAGCTATATATATATAATAAAACCTATATTTACTTTTTATTTTATTTAATTGCTATTTATATATAATTATAAAGTTATACTAGTAAATAAAATATATTAAAACCATTATTATAATATTATCCCTTTAAATCCATTTAATAATAGTTAACGTAATATTATAGGATTTATTTAATTTATTAAAATCTATTAAAAAAACCACTTATTATAAAACGTATGCGTTTTAAAAGCTTAAACCACTTAATTACGTTATATAACTATAATAATTATTATTTAATAATATAACTACTATTAATTTATATAACTATACCTTACCTTTTTAATTCTTTAACATACGGTTCATTAAATATTAACTTTATTAATATTTTTATCGTTAATAAAAAGCCTTTTAAAGTTTAATTCCGATAATAATAAAGCGCATTTTATAACTTTATAAGTTTCGTTTTTATAATATAGGCATTAGTTTTATTTTTAATAGTTTATAATATCGGTTTAGCTAATTAAGGGTATTTTTTAATCTTTTAAAGTTTAAAATAATATAATTTTAAATATATATTTATTAAAATCTTTATTATTAAATATATTATTAAATTATATAAATTTAATTATACCGATTAACGTATTTATTATATTTAGATTTAAGTTTAAATTCGAATTTATCGGCTTATTAAAATATATTAAATAGGGTTTATTATATATACGTATAATATTATAATAAAATCGCGATTTATAGTAATAATTTATTATTATTATATTAAAAGGTAAAAGTTATAAGCTATAATGGTAGGGATTTAGTTATTATTATTAAGGTTTTATAAATTATTTAATGTAGTTATATAATTATATTAAACTTAATTTAAACTAGCTTATTATAAATTTAACTATATTAATTTAATAATAGTGGTTTAATATTAGGCATTTTTTATTTTTATTATTAAAAACGCGTTTTTTAGCCTTAAATTTATTCCTTTCCCTTTTTTATAAATATCCTGTTTTTTAATATATAGTCTTATGTTATATAATTTATTTAACGTTATATTATTTTACTTTATAATATGGTGGTTTTATTAATGAAGGTTTTAATTTATATTGCGAGTTAATTTATTAAAATTAGCTTTTTAAGGGCTGAATTCGGGGTTTTTTTTATAAATATATCCGATGGATTATTTTTATTATTTATTTACTGTTAAATGGGCTTTATTATACGTACGTATAATATTACGATAAAATCGCGATTTATAGTAATAATCTGTTATTATTATATTAAATGGTAAAAGTTATAAGCTATAATAATAGGGATTTAATTATTACTATTAAGGTTTTATAGGTTATATAATGTAGTTATATAATTATATTAAACCTAATTTAAATTAGCTTATTATAGATTTAATTATAGTAATTTAATAGTAGTAGTTTAATATTAGGTATTTTTTATTTTATTATTTAAAATGCGTTTTTCGGCTTTAAATTTATTCCTTTTCTTTTTTTATAAATATCCCGTTTTCTTTTTATATATAACCTTATATTATATAACTTATATAACGTTATACTATCCTTATAACGTTACTTTATTCCACTTTATAATATAATGGTCCTATTAATAAAGGCTTCGATTTATATAGTAAATCGATTTATTAAAATTAACTTTTTAAAAGCTAAATTCGGGGTTTTTTTTATAAATATATCCGATAGGTTATTTTTGTTATTTATTTATTTAATCTTTAATATTTTTTATCGTTTATATAACTTTTAAAATAATATTATATTAATTATTAGCCTTTTTTTAAATATTATTTCCAATTTAATTAAGTATTTATATAGTAATTTCGAATTTATATAAATAATTATAAGCATTTATAATAATTTAAAAGTATCGGTAATTTAGTTAATTATTATATTAATTATAATAATATTATCGAAATTTAAAATTATCCTATATAATTTATTTGGTAATATATTTTTAATAACTTTTTTATAGTTAATTAAATTTTAATAAATTATATTACCGTAAATTTTAAAATTTATATTTAATCGATTTTTAATTATTAATATAATAATAAATCTTAATTAAAAATTTAAGTTTTTATTATTTACGAATAATTTATTTATAAAAATAAATAATTTAATATTATTAAGGTTTAAAGGTTTATATTTTAGCCCCTTTTTTAGGTTATTTATTTATTATTCGATTTATTTATTTAAAATACCAATATCTTTTTTTATTAACTATATAATTTATATCACTATTAATAAGTCGAATAATACTTTTAATTAATAAATAAAAATTATATATATTTTTTTAATTTATTATATAATATATTATTATAATATATTAATTATTAATTTATCGATTTTTTATAATTATTAGTTTTAACTACGTTAAATAAATATTATATCTTTTTTTATAAATTAAATTCGGCCGCTATTAAATTTAATCTTTTATATAATAATAAAAATTATTTTTAATTTAATACGAAATCCGGCCTTTTTAAGTTTATTTTCTTTTAATTTTAAGAAATTTTCCGTAATAAAGCGAAAAAATATTATCGGTTTATAGTTTTATAATAATAAAATTTTCGGTATTTTTATAAATAATTAATAAATATAAATTATATATGAATGTTTTTATAATTAGTTTTTTTATAATATATATAATACGTTTTAAATTAATATAGTTTTAATTTTATAAATTTATATAGGGGTTTAATGATTTTAAAATAGGTATTTTTAGGGTATTTATTAATAACTTTTTTTAATAATTATATATAGATCTTTTTTTTTAAATTTATTATTAATTTAAATATATATTTAAATAATATTTTATAATTCCCCTTTTATATTATAAATTTTAAATAATAAAGGTATTAATATAAATATTAATCGTTAATTTATTTATTTAATAGTTAATAATTACGTTAAAATAAGCTCCTTTTTTTTATTTCCGTAGCTTTAAATAATTAATCGTAATTTTTATATAATTTAATTGTTTTTTTAACCTTTTATATAAATTATATATTAAAAATCTTTTCGGTAATATATATTTAATCGAATTTTATAACTTTAAATACTTTTTAAATAGCGAAATTATTAATTTTTATAGCGTTTAATTTTTAAAATAGTTTTTTTTAAGGTTTTTATAACTTTATTTTATTTTAGTTTAATTATTAGTTTAAAATTAATTTCCTTTTTATATAATAAAAATACGTTAAACGTATAATACGTAATAACGGTATAATTTATAATAAAGTTTATAATAGGGTATTTCTGGAATTTGGTTTTTTTTTTTTTTTTTTTTACGAATTACTATTTTTTAAAAGCCATTATAGGTTTTTATATCGGTTTTTTATCGTTTCCGGCCCTATAAATTTTTATATCGATTTCTTTATTGCCGTTAACGTTATCGGTATTTTAATAGGTTTTTATATCGATTTTTTATTATTATTAGTATTATCGGTTTTTATATCGATTTTTTTATAGCTTTTATTATTTTTTATTAAATATAGTAATATTTTTTAATTTAAATATATTGGAATTTTATTAATCCGTTTATATTAATAATAATGTTATAATTTTTAAAAATAGTAATTTTAAAAAATCCGGTTTAGCTTTTCCTTTTTTTTATATTATTATTTCTATTTATAATAAAAATATAAAAATCTTTTATATTATAAAACCGTTTTATATATTAATTATATAATTTATATCGATTTTAAATCGTATTTATTTTAAATATTTTTATTACTTTTTATATAATTTCGGCTCATTTTATAATATTAAATAATAATAGCAAATTAATAATAATTTTTAAATAAATATTAAATATTAATAGTATTAATATAAAGCCGTTAGAGCTAATTATATTATTAAATACTTTTATAGCTATTTAAAAAATTATATTTAAATCTGTAAAATAGCCGACTTCGTTTTTTAGGAATTTATAAATACGTTTTAAAGGTTTATATATTTTTTCGATTTTTTTTATTATTTAATAAGCCTTAATAAATATTTCTTTATAAATAACGCTTATAATCCGTACGTTATTTTTAAATTTTTTAAATATAAAGTTTATATTAAAATTATAGGTAATAATATTAAAGGGGCTTTAATATATATAGATTTAATATTTATATAGTATATTTTATATATTTTTAATTAATAAGGATTTTAAAAATATTATTATTTAAAATAATTTAACTATATTAATAATATATAATACGTTTCGGCTATCGAAATAAATTACGTTTATTACTATTTTATAATGAAAATTATATTTATTTTAAATCGTAAATTTAAACCTTTAAAAAGTAAAGTTATAAATTTAATAATAGTAATAAAACCTTTAAATTTTATTAAAAATCGATATATTAATATTATCGTATTTAATTCTATTTAATAAATTATATAACCTTTCGATTTATAAATATCCGAATTAATAATATAATTAATATAGTTTAGCTTTTATAAAGTAATTAATTAATTTATTACGGCTAATATTAAAAAAAGGTATTTTTATTTTTATATTATTAGAATTATTTTTTTATTATTTTTTATAATAATATTAAAAACGTTATTAAAATAAGCTTTTAGCTTATTTATATTTTATAATAATAATAAAAATAATATAAAGGCT